>CADDIJ020002265.1:0-111201 GCA_902809745.2 Tetradesmus lagerheimii | reverse complement strand
CTGCTTTCCGCCTCCCCAGTGGGTGAGGCGCGGTTGCCGATGCCGAAAGGTATGGCTTACAAGGATTGATTATTATTATTATTATTATTATTATTATTATTATTATTATTATTATTAATGTGAACATTGCTGCTGCTGCTGCACTCCTGCAGGCCAAGGAGCACCTGTTCAGCAAGCTGTCACTCCTGCAACTAGATGTAACATTATTGCACCGCCGCCGCCGCTGCTGCTGCTGCTGCTGCTGCACTCCCGCAGGCCAAGGAGCACCTGTTCAGCATGCTGGTGTGGCACGAGCGGCTGCTTTACGCAGAGAACAGCGAGGGCCACGCAGCTGTGCAGCACCTCAGCGATCGCATCAGCAAACTGGGCACAGGCCTGCGTCAGCTGCTGGGGCGCAAGCAGTAGCACAACCCGCAACGGCAGCTGCTGGGGCGCAAGCTGTAGCACAACCCGCAACGGCAGCTGCTTAGTAGCACAACCCGCAACGGCAGCAGCAGCAGCAGCTGGAGAAGACTATTATCAAACTGGGCACAGGCCTGCGCTAGCTGCTGGGGCGCAAGCACTAGCACCAGCCGCAATGGCAGCGGCAGCTGGAAAGAAACTATGAGTGCGCTGGGCACCAGCTGTAAGCAATGCCACTAGCAGCTGCAAGTCCAGCAGCAGCAGCTCCACCAGTGGCACAGCCCAGCGTTTGTTGTGAACAAAATGAGTGTGCTGGATCTTCTGGCTCTTGTGAGCTGTGTTTGTGAGTGTGTCTGTGCTTGTTGTGCTCGATGGATCTGTTTGTAGTGCAGACGTCCGCGCAGTAATAGAAGCCATGTGTGGAATGACGCGAGTGTTGACTGTACATCCAGCCCTTACCAGCAGTTGAGGTTTCAGAGTGATCGTAGTGTTGTACAGCTGTGAGACATATGCCAAATATGCTTGCTGGGCACTCTGCCGCTGTAGAGTGTCTGTGCCTTGCAGTGCCTTGTGTAGCTGTGAAGTTGCGTCTGCAGCTGTCACAGCTACATGATGTATGTGTGAGCTGCCTTCTAGCTACCACACGCTGGCTTCTCGCTGTTACAGCTTGTCAGGCTGTACATTGCATGTACGAAGCCGCTGTGTGCGATATGTGATATGTACAGATGTACCTTCCCTGTTGAGTGTTATGTACAGATATGCCTTTGCTGTGTGTGCTTGACTGATCTTCAGTCACAGGAAGCCTGAGCCAAACTGTGAGTGGGTAGGCAGATCATGTGTGCTTTCCTGTGCCTGTATATGCTGCCGATGCATGATGATAGGCAGAAGTTGAAAAGCGTCGTCATGGACGGCCAGGAGGAGCCCCAGGGTCAGGGCCTGACAGCCTGCCTGGCGTGCGGTACGCCGTGAGGCGTTTCCAGAGTCTGGTCAGAGGGCAGCAGACATTGAACGGATGCCATGTGCCCGCCAAGTTGCTCTTCGAGAGCCACGGTGGCTCCCCGGATCCGGGCCGTCCGGCTGGCAGGCATACTACATGACATGCGCGCTCAGTGCACTGCTCGCCGGAGAAGGATCAGCAACGTGCCACAGTTGCTGGCCCTGCAATTCCGGGTCATCCGATGACCATCGGTTGGTGGGGCGCGGGGTTTCCCTTTCAAAGGGGCAGCAGTTCTGTGGCTTGATGGGCAACATGTACATGTTTGTTGCCATCTTGATGATGGGGTTGATCATGACGATGATGTTGCGGCAGATCAGGCCTTCACGGCACAGGTTTGAAGCGTTGTACCGTACGAACACTGGCACTGTACGAACATAGTGTTCTGTGAACCCTCGGCTTCAAGCTCATAACCTAGGTGTCACACAAGAGAGCATTACATGTGTACCGCTGAAGTGTAAGCGTTTTGCTATCTACGTGCTCCTACCTCATACAACAACTGCCAGTCTGCCGGGCCCTGAGACTAATGCTGCTGCACCGTGAACTGGCACTGTGTGCTGACAACACAAACCGCTAACCAGGCGCCACAAGGTGACCAGGGGCCGTGCAACCCAGGGATCATGTCAATCATCAAATTGCGCAATGCTGGCCAGTGGCATTTGTACCATGTTGCTTGCCAGCAAGCGCTGCATGTTTCAGCAGCACGTGGTGGCCAGGTATTCCACTGCCACTGGCTAGGCTAGCTGGAGCGCTCCACATTGCAGTGGCACTGCTGCAGGAACATGTTTGTTGAGCTGAATGGTGATACGTATTAGGGCCTAATGTGTGTGTGCTGTTGTTGATCAGCAGCACGTAGTGGCCAGATACTCCACCGCCAGTTCCACGTCGCAGTGGCACTCAGGCTGCAGCGCGTCCACTGCCTTCACCAAGCCGCTGCCTGCAGGCAGCCACCGCATTAATGCGGTGAATCAGCAGCACGTCGGCCAAAGGGACGCTGAGACCTTGCCCACACGCGCACCTTTAGCCTTTGGCCAGGCGCGGCAGAGCGCTTCGTCAGTCACCCACCCACTACCGCACTCACTCAGCAGCAGGTGGTGGCCAAAAACTCCACGGCCAGTTCCACATCGCAGTGGCACTCCTGCAAAGCGTCTACTGCCTTGGTCCTGCTGTAGCCCATCTCCATCAGCTGCGCAGCACCAGCCTCCAGCGCTGCCTGCATCATCTCGCCTGCAACATGAGTCAACAACACGAGTCAACAAACTCATAGGTTCAGCAATGAGACCATACCACTTTGCAAAGCAAAGGTACATCATTCCAATACAGCAGCAGCAAAACATTAGGTGCCTGTTCCTGCTGTAGCCCATCTCCATCAGCTGTGGAGCACCAGCCGTCAGGGCTGCCTGCATCATCTCGCCTGCACAGAGAAGCAGCAGCAAAGTGTTTCGTGTTTACTCCTGTTGTAGCCCTGTTACGGCAGCAGCAGCACAAAGAAGCAGCAACGTGTCAGCTGTCTATTTCTGCTGTAGCTATTGTTCTCCATCAGCTGTGCAGCACCAGCCTCCAGCGCTGCCTGCATCATCTCGCCTGCACAGAGAAGCAGCAGCAAAGTGTTTCGTGTTTACTCCTGTTGTAGCCCTGTTACGGCAGCTGTCAAGCAAAATAGCTCCAGCGCTGCCTGCATCATCCTGCAACACCGGGCAGCAAAGTGTTAGGTGCTTGTTTCTTCTGTAGCCCATTTCCATCAGCTGCGCAACACCAGCCTCCAGCGCTGCCTGGATCATCTCCCCGGCAGCGCAGAGTGACAAGAGGAGCAGCAGCCACGCTGTAAGTGCCAATTAGTTTTCTGTTGTAGTCGTTTCCCAGCAGCTGTCAAACACTACCCTCCAGCGCTGCCTGCATCATCTCGCCTGCAACACAAGGAAGCAGCCAAATGTTGGGTGTCTACTTCTTTCCAACAGTCACCAAACACTAGCTTTCAGCCCTGTTGGCATTATCTGGCCGGCATACACACAAATGCCATACAGGTGTTCTTGTCCGTTGCAATGCTGCCAAGAGCTGCTCTACAGCAGGTGTCAGTGCCGATCGGACAACCAACATATGACGCCTGGCAACGTTGTTTCAAAAGAAAAGCTCAGTCCACCAACAAGGTGCCACACGCAAGCAGAGCATCAGTAAGAAGCCCCAGCTCACCTAGCAAGCCAGAGCCACTGCCGTTGCTGCCTCTGCCGCTGCCAGCAGCCCGCCGGCGCTGCTGCTGCTTTCGCGGGAACACCGCTTCGCCATCTGCCTCATGCATCTCTTCATCACTCCCTGCTGCTGCTGCTGCTGCTTTGCTGCGTGGGCGCATTTTGCCTGTAGGAGGCTTGCCACCGGCGGCCGGTCTGCAAGCAGCGCGCACACAGGCAAGAGATCCGGCAAAGGCAGTGCAGTGTTAGTAACATGACATACGTGTGGCCGCTTTTTGCCGGTAGGAGGCTTGTCACTGGCTGATGGTCTGCAAGCAGCGCGCACACAGGCAAGAGAGGCGGCCAAGGCAGTGCGGTGTTAGTGACGTCACATATGTGTGGCAGCAACGAGCAGCTTCCACCATCGGCTGTTCTGCATATAAACATGCAGGCAGATAAATGTTTGACAGAAGGGAGTGTAGTGTGATTGACATCAAACGACCACAATTGACGTAGGCCGCAGCAGTTCAGGCCTTGCCACTGCCTGGTGGTCTGTACATGACCAAGCAACACAGATTGATGTGCAAATCACAGTGGCAAAGTGGCGATACATGACAGCGCCTGAATGGGCAGCAGCAGCATCAGGATGCATGCAGCGCAATGCGCGGACACGCATCTCAAACCTGATATGTGCACACAGCCGATGCTGTTATGCTTGCTGTGCGCCGGTTGACACAACAGCAGCTAACCGATTCTGTCGGCTCACCTGCTGCGTTTGCTGCCGCTCTTGCCTCCACGTCCGGCTGCTGCAGCTGCTGCTGCTCTGCCAGCCTGCACCGCCATGTTGGCTCTGCCGCTTGCGTTAGCACCAGCCACACAACTTCCATGTCCAGCAGGTGCACAGCTAACATTAGCAGCTGTTGCTGCAGCAGCAAACTGCAATCCTTGAGCAATCCAGCCCTGCTGCGGCTGCTGCTGTTGGTATGTTAGCAGCGGGGCCAAGCTGGGGTGCTGCTGCACTGCCCTGACCATCACCTGCTGCAGCTGCTGGTGTAATGCACGCAGCAGCTGCTGCTTTTGCTGCGTTGAAAGCTGCTCGGCATCACACTCTGCACAGCAGGCATACCAGCAGCGGCATGGGCATGTCACTGGCAGAGAAATCATCATTCCTCAACAGGAGTTGGCTGAAGCCAGCCACTGGCCGGTTGGCGGTGAAATGATAATGGCTGACAAGCAGTAGCTGCCAGAGCATGATTTTGGTCTTGCGCAACAAAAAATACCAGTGCTGCTGCTGGTCAAACTAGCGATTGCTGTTGCACACCTAGGATGTTGATGTCAGGTGGTAGCGACTCCATGGCTGCTGCTGCTGCTGTTGTGGCGAAGGGGGCGGCAGCTGCACGCGCTGCTGCCACCTCTTCTAGTGCTGCCTCTGCCTCCTGTTGCTGCTGCTGTGTTAGCCCGTACCTGATACAGCGTCATGCAGCAGCAGGTGCAGCAGAAAGAGCATGCATTTGCAGGTCTATTGACAGACAGTGTTGACTGCAGTAACAGCATCAGTTGTTGCGGCATTACAGCAGCAACGACACACGCTAGCTTGAGTGAGCGGCAGGACGCCGAACTACTGTACCAGCGGCATTGAGAACCTGACTATTGACAGCGAAGTTTGCTTGTCTTGCACTGACAGGTGGGAGCCATGCTGTGTGCTCACTTTTCTTTTGCCTCCTGCTGCCATTGCGACCGCATCTCTTTCGTAGGATTGGCTGCAAACAGCAGTAGGCACAACAGGTAGCTCTTTGCCAGAGTGAACTCCATTTGGCTCAGGGGTGCTGAATCATCACTGCTTCTCTTCCCTTGCCGTTGCTGCTGTGTCAGCGCGTCAAATGTACACATGAGCTCATGCATACAAGAGCTGTAGGCTGGCAGAACCTGCTGCTGTTCTGCCTATCATGCAGTATCAGGCGGCCTGAACATATGTGGCAAGCCAACACAACTGCATCGTCATATTGCTGTTGCCGCCATATCTGCTGCTGCTGCTGCTGCTGCTGCGCAGCAACTCACGTCCTGTCCATATGACCAGCCCATTTTTGCGGTGAGCATCGACCTTTGCTTCGTTGTCAGCTCGCACTCTGTCCACATCCACCCGCAAGCCAGAGTACGCTGCAGGCAGACCACACCACAGCAGCAGTAGGAAGCATCAGGGCATAGCGTGAGGTGTGCTGCTGTGCAGGTCCGGGTGTTTGCAGGAAGCACATACAGATGGTGTGATGCTGAGCCAGCACATGATGGCCGCTTTGGACAAACACTGTCCTGTGCAGTGCTGGATATATCACTACCTTCAAGCACAGCTTCATAAACAATTCCTACAAAAATTGCCTGCCTGCTAGAGACTGCTGGCCAAGCAGTCGCTGTGTCGCGCCGTTCAGCTGCTGAATCATCTTTCCAGGCAGCAGGCCTGCTGCCTGGATCTGCAGCCACTGCCCTACTCCGTACTTCATGAGGCATAGCTTCAGTATCAGCGACTCCTCCTTCGACCAACCAGGCGATGGAGTAAAGTTCCATCTGTACACGACACAGGCGCAGGCAGAGAGCACATACGATGTTGAGCATGTGCAAGACAGCAGAACAGCAGCAGCACGCACTAGCAGCATTGTCTAGGGCTGTACAGGGAACCGGCAGCCTTGCGAGCAGGTTGAAGTTCAATGAACTCACAGAGAAGCTGCGTCGCCTATTTTAGGACCTCGTCTGTCCATCCTGGCTAATCAAAGCTTCCAAGGGAGGGGACACAAGCAGCAGCAATGCCGGGGATCATTGCATCGCTGCTTGGTTGGTGACGGATCAAGTATATGAAGACTTCATATGTACAATGCTATAACAACATGGTATTCTGCATCGCTTCGTGTGTGGCACAGCCGTGACAATAAGTTTCGGTTCAAAATCTGTCACTGACAGATGATGCATGAACACAAACTGATCAGCCTTTGATTACTGCCAACAGCATGTATATGCTCCTATGCGATATATTACGAGCTTTAGGTTGTGGACCGCTGGCATGAAGCTTACTCCTCAGACACAGCATCACCGTTCAATTACAGGCAGCAGTAGACATGGACCAAAACAAGGTGGGGCTGGCGGGTGTGCTTGCTCCTCCTCCTAGATCAAGAATCTAGTTGAAACACCATGCTATAACTACGTGCTATTTCATAGTCATGTGGGCGGCCAGCCTATAACTGGTTTCTCCTGCTGTGGGTGGCCAGTGTCTGGTGTCTGCAGACCACCTGTACATGCTGCATGCTTGCAGGTTAACTGGGATGCAGCCATAAAGGCAATAATGCATGAACTTCAACTACTGCCGCAGCAGATGAAGTCCAGCGAGACAGCATCCCTTGAGGATGTCACAAATCAGCTCAAGCTGCAGTTGATCGATGAGCTCAGCAAGCTCACAAGCATGGTAGGTCCCACGCTGCAACATGCCACCTGCTGCTAGATGGGATGATATGCTAGATGGCACGTCAGTGTGCATAAAACATGCGCAGCCTCTACATGCATGTCGTTGTACACTTGTGGGCTTGAACCATGCGAACATACGCAGTCACAGCTGCCACATGGACAGGTGGCAGATGTGAAGTTCCCTCTGTCAAGTGTAGTAAGCAATAGCACTGGACTGTAGTACAGCAAAAACATGCATGAATCTGTCTACTTCAACATACAGTATTGTGTGACTTCTGCTGCAGATAAACAGCAGTCCTGCAAGCGTTGGCACTTCCCCAACAGGTGCGCTGCAGCCGGGAGACATCCTGCAGCACCTCACACCAAGGTGATTTGGCATTGCTACGTGTGCTTTCAACATGCTGCCTGATACAAGCACTAGCACCCTCTGCACGATGTTACAACATGTAACATGACGCCATGCACCACCCTCCTGCCAGCAACGCAGGCCGACGCTACCTGATACAGGCACTAGCACCCTCTGCGCACTGTTGCATCATGTGACATGATGCCATGCACCACCCTCCTGCCAGCAACACAGGCCGCCACTGTGCTGCTCCTTTTGGGTCATAGGAGCGCATCTTGTGTGCCAACTGCTGCTCAAAACACACAATAATACAGAGTTACAAGCCATCAAAGTAGGGAGCAGCGAGGCCGTTACCGCATCAACTTGACATGCTGTGCTAAATGACATGTCCTGCAATCCTGCAAGTGCGATGGCTTGCAACAGTAAGCAGGTGCACACATCAGGTCGTTCTTCTGACATGCACATGCATACTGTTTGCATCTGTGCTGCTGCTGCATGTGTGGTTGGTATCTCTGCACAGTGATGCAGAGCTGCAAGCTAACGAAGAAGAGTGCAGGAGGGCCTTTGTGGCAGATCCTGCAAGCATGGTGGACAGGCAGGACTTGCTGCTGGACGTGTTCAACCCTTCTGTGCTGCAAAGCTTTGTGTATCAGGTACGCAGTTGGACCCCACTGCTGTTGCAACTCACTGCTCAGGCATAAAATTGGTTGGCAACATGCTTTCAATGTCACACATCCATGCCTGGTGCCATGCACAGTGCAGCTTGCAAGCTGCAGGCACTGCTGCACCACCACCACCACCGACCTCCAGTTCGGCTGCATCAATTCCCCGTAAAGCTTTTCAGAACATCCACCTCGATCTGCTTGCAGGATGGCCCCTCACCATACCCGCAGCTGTTCACACACCTGCAGCACCCAACATTTGAGCAGCCAGCTGGCGCACGCTCTGTGGTGGCAGATTTGAAGGGCTTCAAGCGCAACTTCCACCACCTCAGCGAAGGCCTGTTCAAGGGCGTTGACTGGTCAAACATGGTTGTGGCAGGTGTGCTGCATTTTGACCATCTAGCCTAGAGTATGGGAGGCATGCAGTTGGTGACACAAGATATCATATGCTGCGTCTGAGGTGTAGCAGAAGCTACCTATTTGATTACCCTTTTGGTGTCATGAAATGGCATGATACTCACACTGTTGTGTGCTTACTGCTTTGCTTTCCTGGGCGCTGCAGGTGGCGCTGTGATGGCCTGCTTGATGCGCCCGCCTGCAGCAGCAGAGCACGGCAGCAATGAGGCAGCCCTGACAGACTGGCTAGGACCCAACTACATGTGAGTGAAGTTTGAAGCAGTAGTCGCTCTACATGTGCTGCTGCAAAACACAGCAGGTTGAGAGTTGGCCGCAGCTCCGCAGAGCAACTTCAGATGGTCATGACCAGATCAGCAGGGCAGAGCAAAACAGGGGTGCTTTCCTATGCTGCCTGCATGGCTTGCAGCTACTGGCAAGCGCACACACTTTAAGATCAGGCCCCAAACTTTGGGGATGCAAACTGCGCAGTGCAGGTTGGTTCTTAGCATGCCTGAAGCTACACACAAAGCTGGCTAAAGATCGGTCAATGTTACCCTTGCAGAACACGCCAGAAGGACCACAAAACTGGCAGCACGAGCAGCACAATCACAATGCACCTCAGCAGCTCAGGCTTTGGTGACAGCGACATTGATGTGTTCTTCTATGGCCTCACACCGAAGGAGGCAAGGCATAAGCTGCGTGGTCTCCTGCGGCAACTGGCCGCCAATGCTGCAAGGCAACGCGATGGCGCCATACTGCATGGATACTGCTCCTCAGATGAAGATGTGTTCAGTGATGATTCACACTGTTGTGATGGAGGATTCGAAGAAGAAGAAGAAGAAGAAGACGCATATGATGAGCATGTGAGTTGCTGGGCTTGCTAAGCATCTGAGTAGCACAGCCACCCTGGCGTGGGCTAGGGTTGTGTAAGCTGTGTTGGCGTGACCGCGTACCGCTGCCCTGCTTGTGATGCTGCAAGGGTCGCAGCAGGCCAGGCCTACTGGTGGATGCCAGTTGGTTCAACCTATACCTGCCTTGCAACTTGCACATCATGCCGACACTGCACAGGATACAGCATACCAAGTGCTGGTGGCGCCACGTCAATGCGTCATGCTCCGCCCTCCTCATGTTGCTTGTTGCATTCTGCAGGTTCCAGTTGTGCGCAGCGAGCATGCTGTGACGCTCGTGGCTGATGTCAGTTACGCCAACAAGGCTGACGGCAGCAGGAAGCACAGGGCTGCAGATCATGTGCAGGTGACCACGGCAGCACCGCGTCAGCATCAATTTGTCAGTAATTCAATATAAGACGAGCGTTAGGCAGGTTACATTGCGCTTTGTTTGTGAGATGGCTTCTACAAGTGGCAGTTGTTTTCTCAGTGCATGCCAGGAACCAAATACTTGTTCAGTATGATGCCAGCCGCTGTTGGCATGCTAGATGCTGCATGTCGATTGCTGCTGCTATGCAGGTGGTGCTGCGGCTGTACAGCAGTAATCTGCTGCCTAGTCAGTATGATGCCAGCTGTCGGCTAGCCTATTAGCTGCTGTGCTGCAACTGCTCCATGTCGATTGCCGCTGCTGCTGCTGCAGGTGGTGCTGCGGCTGTACAGCTGCCCAGCTGAGGTGTTGTGCTTCGACATTGTCAAAGAGTGATCCCAGCTGTCGGTGTGCTGTAGATGCTGCATGCCATGCCAATCTGTGATTGCTGCCGCATGCCATGCAGGTGGTGCTGCGGCTGTACAGCTGCCCAGCCGAGGTGCTAACACGGTTTTGGCAGGTGGGGCGCGGGTTTTCCTTCAGGGCACCAATGCTATGGCCTGATGGGATGTCCGTTGTTGCTGCTGGAGGTGGTGCTGCGGCTGTACAGCTGCCCAGCTGAGGTGCTGATGGGCTTCGACATTGCAGCTGCTGCGTGGCGTACAATGGCGACAGGTACACACCAATTCCCGCAATGTCTTGCTCCTTCAGAGTGCTCAACATGTGGCCAGGAGTGTGGTTTATGTCTGGATTGTGTCTACAACTCTGGTGCGTCAAGTAGCTGCTGTGCAGCTGCCGCATGTCCTGGTGCGTGCGCTGCCCTGTGCAGCACCTGCAGTGTGTAACCGCTGCCATCTTCACGCAGATTTTTCAATGAATTGCAGGATGTCACTGAAAGCTGCAGTTTGAGCCCTAGCTGTGAGAGCTGCTGCTGCTGACAAACTGATCGTGCTCTGTGTGGTGTGCCTGCAGGGTGTACGCGCTGCCACGGTCCCACAGGGCCATCAACAGGCGGCAGAACGTGGTTGAACACTGCACCCTCAGCCCCAACTGTGAGAGCTGCTGCTGCTGACAGCGGATCTTGCTCTGTGTGTTGTACCTGCAGGGTGTACAGGCGCTGCCACGGTTCCGCAGGGCCATCAACACGCGGCAAAACGTGGTTGACAACCGCACTGCGGCAGTCCAAGCCTCAGCTGCGAGAGCTGCTGCTGCTGCTGCTGCTGCTGACAACGGAATTCGCTCTGTGTAGTGCACCTGCAGGGTGTATGCGCTGCCATGCTCCCGCAGGGCCATCAACAGGCGGCAGAACGTGGTTGACAACCGCAGCACAAGCCTCAGCTGCGAGAGCTGTTGTTGCTGCTGCTGCTGACAACGGATCTTGGCCTGCGCGCTGCTCCTGCAGGGTGTGCGCGCTGCCACGGTCCCGCAGGGCCGTCAACAGGCGGCAGAACGTGGTTGACCCTGGCAGGCTGAGCCTCAGCTATGAGAGCTGCTGCTGCTGCTGACAAACTGGTCTTGCTGTGTGTGTGTTGCCCATGCAGGGTGTATGCGCTGCCACGGTCCCGCAGGGCCTTCACGGCGGGACAGAATGTGGTCATTAACTGCAGTCTGAGCCCCAGCTCTCAGAGCTGCTACTGCTGCTGCTGCTGACAATGGATCTTGGCCTGCGTGCGGAACCTGCAGGGTGTACGCGCTGCCACGGTCCCGCAGGGCCCTCAACAGGCGGCAAAACGTGGTTGACCCTGGCAGGCTGAGCCCCAGCTGTGAGAGCTGCTGCTGCTGCTGCTGCTGCTAACAATGGATCCTGCTCGGTGTGTGCCGTACTTGCAGGGTGTACGCGCTGCCACGGTCCCGCAGAGCCATCAACAGGCGGCAGAACATAGTAGACCCTGGCAGGCTGAGCCCAAGCTATGAGAGCTACTGCTGCTGCTGACAACGGATCTTGCTCTGTGTGTTGTACCTGCAGGGTGTTTGCACTGCCACGGTCCTGCAGGGCCCTCAACAGGCGGCAGAACGTGGTTGACCCTGGCAGGCTGAGCCCAAGCTGTGAGAGCTGCTGCTGCTGCTGCTGCTGCTGACAAACTGGTCTTGCTCTGTCACCTGCAGGGTGTATGCGCTGCCACGGTCCCACAGGGCCATCAACAGGCGGCAGAACGTGGTTGACATTTGCAGTTGGGGCACCAACCGCAAGAGCTGCTGCTGACGATGGATCTTGCTCTGTGGGCTGTACCTGCAGGGTGTATGCACTTCCACGTTTCTGCAGGGCCATTAAACATGCGACAACACGTGGCTGACCCTGGCAGGCTGAGCCCTAGCTATGAGAGCCGCTGCTGACAACGGATCTTGCTTTGCGTGGTGTACCTGCAGGGTGTACGCACTGCCACGGTCCCGAAGGGCCATCAACATGCGGCAGAACGTGGTTGACCCTGGCAGGCTGAGCCCGAGCTGTGAGAGCTGCTGCTGCTGCTGACAACAGATCTTGCTCTGTGTTGTGTGCCTGCAGGGTGTATGCACTGCCACAGTCCATCAGAGCCATCAAACATGCGGCAGAGCGTGGCTGACCCTGGCAGGCTGAGCCCTACCTATGAGAGCTGCTGCTGCTGCTGACGTCGGATTTTGCTCTGTGTGCTGCCCGTGCAGGGTGTTTACACTGCCACGCTCCCGCAGGGTCATCAACAGGCGGCAGAACGTGGCTGACCCCGGCAGGCTAAGCCCTAGCTATGAGAGTCAACTAGCCAAGTATGCATGCAGGGGCTTCAGGGTAGCTGTGCCGGGCTTTCCTGGCAGGAGCCGCATCAACTCAAGCATCTATCTGCAGCCTTTTGCAGAGTGCTCGGTAAGCTGGATGGCTGTGCACATGCTGCTGCAGTGCGGTGGTTACTGTGCAAGTAGGAGACTTGCCGCAGAAGGCGTGCTCTGTTTCGCAATTATCGTAGCAGGGTATGTAGCAGCTTCCTGCAGGCACTGGCGTGGTCTAGCCATGTACATGGACGTCAGCCTAGTTGCCGTTGAGCTGTTTTACTATCAGATATCAACTAGCAAGCACCTTTGAGCAGATGTAGCTTGGCATTCATCCAGTCTCGTGACTGACAACATCACATCTTATATATAACTGCAGGGACTGGCACGGCTGCTGCAGCTGGAGCAGCGCAGTATTGCCAGCCTGGCTGCCGTTGAGCCTTATTACTATCAACTATCTACTAGCAAGTACCTGAGCTTACATGTGACTCGGCATTCACCCAATCTTGTAATCTTTCTAAGTTTCAAAATTATATACGTGGTGATCGCAGGGGCTAGCACGGCTACTGCGGCTGGAGCAGTGCAGCATTGCTAGCCGCTCTCAGATGGGCAGTTTCATCAGCTGCATACGTGGCTACAAGCGGCTTGACCAGCAAAAGCAGGGAGCGTTCCAAAGCCACTGGGGCACAGCAGCGACTGAAGATGCTGCCGCTGATGCTGCTGCTGCATCACAAGCAGCTGCCAGTGCTGCAGGCGCAGCAAGTAGCGCAGCAGCAGCAGCAGCAGCAGCAGCAGCAGAGGCGCAAGGCAGCCAGCAGCCAGAGTACAGCACTGCGCGGTGCGACTACAGCAGCTTGCACCTGCCGAAGCACCTCAACGCTATGGAGCTACGCATGCACCTGGCATACTCTGCCAAGCGGCTGCAGCGTGCTGGCAAGCATCTGTGCATGGTGTGGCAGGATCACACAGGCAGCGGAGAAGGGGACTATGTGTTCAATGCTAAGCCTTTGATTGAGCGGTACCCAGGCTTGCAGCTGGGCATTCCACTGCAGCTGAAATGGATGACTAAAAATCCGGGGCAGCAGGGCAAGCTGACAGGCAGCTTCAAGCCCCTGGATGGCGAGAACTGGACAACACAAGCGTATGCTGAGGTGCCAAATGAGTAAGAGCTGCAGGAATGCAGTTGTGTCCAGTGCAGCATGTTTTTCAGGTGTGTTGCTATGGAGGGGTGTAACTGGGCTGCCTTGTGCCTTGTGATGGGGCAGGCGCATGTGCGCCGTGCACCGTGTACCTGACGTGCACATTTGGCGGGTTGAATCTTCACCATTTCGTCTGAAACAAGCAGCGGTGTTAGCAGCTAGCTTTCTTTGTGGCAACTTCACATCTAATGGAGGTGCCACCTCCAGTGCAGGCATTTGCATGATCACGGGGTGATAACAAGGCCGTACCTGCAAGGACAAGATGTGTACATTCAGACATGCGAGTACTGCATCTTGCTGCTCTGCATTGCAATGAATGATTTGAGTATCCTGCTATTCTTGTCTCTCATGTGTACAGTGCATGACAGTGGTAACAGCTCACGAGAGAAGGTAACCATGTGATCACATCCCATGAATTACTCTGGGTGACTGGCCTGGCTATTCTGTGCAAAGCCGGTGATGACTTCCAGACATCAGCAGCTTGCATCTAGCACTGCTGCGTGAGGCAAGCATACAATCTGCCCAGGCAGGGTTGCGCTTCAAACGCCATGCCACGTCACTGACTGTCAGGGTGACAGCTGCGACAATGTTACAACCGCCAGGTGCTGAGCTCATCCCAATAAGTTCTATGGTGCTGATGCCGTTGGTTGAGTTCTGTGATACAGCTCCACCTGCTGTGTTGTCCAGTGCACACTCCACAGTACTGCAGCAGAGGGTGGTGTGCTGCACACCCTGGTGTCCGAGTTTGTGCACCGAGTGCAGTAATAGCCGAGAGCCTCGCTGACACGAGAAAACGTGTTATCACCTATTTGTGGTTGTGCTGCGTTTCCCACTCAGATCCCGCTAGCTGCCTGGAAAACAGCGAGTGTGCTCTTCTTTGGCCGGGCACCGCCCGAGCATCAACTGGCTCAGCAAGCAGGGCACACTCAGCAACATACGATGAACGGTAGTTGCTGATAAGCGGGCTGTGTTGTCCTCGCCCTTGCAACAAGCACCCTGCCAGGCAACATGCAGCAGCAGCAGTTGCAACAGCAGCAGGGGCCTGGCCAGCAGCTGTCCCTGGACGACTCGCTTGCCTACCAGCGATGGAACGACCCCGCCTATCCATTCAACCCGCTGGACAGGGCGACAGCTTTGCAGTACTTCGAGTTCAGCCCGTTCTACGACCCTGACAGCAACAACTATACAGCAAGGCAGCGTGGCCTTGATCCTGCCAATGAGCAGGTGTTGCTGTGAGTGTGACAAAGTAGCTGCTTACGCTTGCATAAAATGTTGCTGCAGTAGCAGCACATATTTGGCAGTTGTGCACCCGAGCCATGCATGTTGTGCATACATTAATTGGGTTGCAGCAGCACGCCCAGCAGCATGCGCAACAGCAGCAAACTTGCATGTGGCCCAGGCCACATGTGCAAGCATCATCGTGAGCCGCATGCTCTCGTTGTGCATCTAGGTCTCGGACGTCTTCGCTCTGATACATCACCCCGCCCATATCTAGCAAGCATTTGGCCACAATTGGTCAATAAACACCCCAACACTAGCAGCCATATGCATACCATCAACACTGCAACACCAACTAACCCCATCAATCCACCCCTGCTCCTCCCCTACTGCTACATTGTCCTGCAGCCAGATGCCTGCAGGCAACACAGAGTTCCAGCTTGCGCAGTGCACAGAGCCGCACCTCTTTGTGGTACGCAAGCAGCGCCGCATGCTGCCCGCCAACAAGTCAGATGTCATGCAGTACTATTACATCTTAGGCCACGAGCGCTACACCTACCAGGCGCCGAGCCTGCATGCTGTGGTCAACGCGCGGCTGCGCAGGGCGATGCATCACGTCAAAGAGGGCTTCAACCGATTCAAGGTGAGACATGTGCCATGCCCTAGAGCCAAGCAGGGTCAATGGGGCCCTGTGTTTGTGGGATGTTTGATGCATCATGTGAAGGGTTCTGCAACTGCTTCAAGTCAGACTGCCAGGTCTGCAATTGTAGTGCCTTGTTACCGTTGTTTTTGTTGTGTGTGATGTGGGTGGAGCCTGCACGCTGTGGTCAACGCGCGGCTGCGCAGGGCGATGCATCACGTCAAAGAGGGCTTCAACCGCTTCAAGGTGGGATTCTTGCGTAGCATTTGAACCTGGTCATTGGGGCCCTGTTTGTGGATGTTAGATGCATAATGGCAAGGAGCGCTCTTCAACCATTCACAGATGAGATTGCCAGGCTTGCAAGTGCAGCACCTTGTTGCCGCTGTTCTAGCTGTGTTGTGTGCGTGGCCCAACTGCGCAGCCACGGGCTTCTCCTTGGATGACAGGTAGATGCCACCCGCCTAGTTGTGGATGCTGAGCATCATTTCTGCAGCACAGCATGCTTCGCAAAGCCTGGCGAATGCTTTCTGCTCCTGCAGCAGCTGTACTGCTGCTCATATCTGGAGAGGCAAATGGTGCCCTCACATTGATCCTCCGCGCGACTAGTCTAATGTACTGTGAGAGCACTCGAGGGCGCAAGAGGCAGTGCAGCAGCTGTGGAAGCCCACTGGCACATCACCTGCAGCTGCCTGCTATCTACATCTACACATTCGATCCGGCGCCGCTGCGGGAACCCTCGAGACAGCTATAGAGTCACTGCAGCAGCAATTGACGCCTTGCTGACGTGTAACCTGCTGGTGCTGTTGGTGTCACTGTCGACAGGTTGACCTGGCCCCGCTGCCAAAGGTGTTGCGGGAGCACCTGAGGGAGCAGGAATTGCTGCAGCAGCAGCAGCTGGAGAAGCTGGCGGCAATGGACACTGACGACGAAGAAGCAACAGCAGCAGCAGCAGCAGACGGCGCTGCTGGTGCAGCAGCCGCAGCGAATGGGGTTGCTGGAGCAGCACTCTGTGCTGAGCAGGGTGGGGGTGCAGCAGCAGCAGCAGCAGCGGCTGTGAAGCCTGTGCCTGTGCCTGATCTGTTGAGCAATGCTGAGCAGGAGCATTGGGTGAAGACAGACAACATCATCATGAACGTGCTGCGAAGGTGGGAGGTGCAGAGCTGTAGTGCGCAGTGCGTCTTTCAGCAAGACAGCATTTCATCGAGCTTGCGGCATGGTATTGCTTTCTGGTGCCCTGGTGTATCACTGTAGATAAGCCCAATTTCAGTGCAACTCTGGTGGCAAAAGCGATGCTAATGCTTGATTTGCATGTAAACACTGCATCAATGACAATTCTTGATGCGAGGCTTGTGACAATGAACACATTGTCATGGTGCTGCCTACATGCAATCCAAGCATTCCATGCCAAGTTGGCACCACTGTTGCCACCAATGCTGCAGTGCACAAGCCTGTTCGGTTCCGACGCTGGCCTCCTTTTGTCCCTCTCTTGCTGCAGGTACCCACAAGGGCGGCTGCCCAAGACAAAAGCGCAGCTTGACTGTGATGACGTGTGCCAGCATTGACATCTTGTTTGGCGCTGTCTTGCTGCAGGTACCCAGAAGCGCGGCTGCCCAAGACAAAAGCGCAGCTAAGTCAGCATCACTACTGCCACCAATGTTGCAGTGCGGAGATCTGCATTGCACAAGCCTGGTCTGTTCCAAAGTTTTTCGTCCTTCTCTTGCTGCAGGTACCCACAAGCTCGGCTGCCCAAGACAAAAGCGCAGCTTAGTCAGCATCACTGTTGCCACCAATGTTGCGGTGCAGAAATCTGCATCGCACAAGCCTGGTCTGTTCCAACATTTTTCCGTCCCTGTCTTGCTGCAGGTACCCACAAGCACGGCTGCCCAAAACAAAAGCGCAGCTCGAGGAGGACGCACAGGCCCAGCGGCAGCGAGAGGAAGCAGCAAAGGCAGCAGCAGACGCAGCAGCAGAGAAAGCAGCCAAGGCAGCCGCAGACAAAGCAGCTAAGGAAGCAGCAGCGGCTGCGGCTGCGGCAGCAGCAGCGCCGGCTGCACCAGCAGCAGATGTTGGCGCTGCGCTGGCTGCAGCGGCAGCAGCAGAGCGAGCTGCGGAGGCGGCAACGCGAGGGGTTAAAGGCAAGCGGCAGCGCTCTGCTGGTGGTGCTGATGCTGCAGCAGCAGCTGCAGCCGCAGTAGGTGGCAGCATTAAGGGTGCGAAGCGGGCACGTGGGCTGACACCCCCGCCAGCAGCAGCAGCAGCGGCGGCAGCAGCAGCGGCAGCTGGTGGTGCTACTGGCAGCCAAGGCAGCGTAGCAGCAACGCCTCAGCAGCAGCAGCAGCAGGTGGACATGCAGTACGGGATGGGGATGCAGCAGCAGCCAGGGCAGTACATGCAGCAGCAGTACTTGCCACAGCAGCAGCAGCAGCAGTTTGACCAGGCAGCGTACCATCACCACCCTCAGCAGCACCCTCTGATGATGCAGCCTCAGCAGCAGCAGCAGCAGCAGCAGCTTGGCCGGCCAGCAGCAGCAGCACCACCAGCGCCCAGTGCCTCTATGGGTGGGATGAGTGCATCAATGGGTGGTACAGCAGCTTCAGCTGGCGGTACGAAAACGTTGAAGCTGAAGTTCAAGAAGAAGCTGCCGGGGGCTGGGCAGCAGCAGCAGCAGCCACCGCAGTAGTGGATTCGTACTACCTAGCTAGTAGCATTTGCAGAGGTGTTCTCACAGTATTGTGGCAGATGTGCCAGGTGTTTATGCATGTATGTCCAAAATCAAAACCGCGCAAACCACACGTATGCACGCATCATGCCATGTGGCAGAGCAGTTGTTGGGCTGTGCGCTGCTTGCCGGCCATGCACATGCTGCACATCTGTGGTGGTGTTGGGCTGAAATCTGCCACAAGTGAGGTGTAAGGAGCGTACCTCCGGATGTAACGTCAGCTTGTTAGAGGACGCGTGCCTTGAGAGACAAGGCCAGCGGTGCTTTATCCCACTGGGTGACGTGGTCGCATGTTGTCTACTTCTTAGAGTGACATCACAGTGAACACTGGCTCGTAGCACTATGGAACATTCAAAAAAAGGGATGAGAATATGCATTTGTTGGCATAATGGAGGGACGTTACAGATGGCTCTGGCTGGGCTTGTCGCACAGCATTGCCACCTTCAAGTTGCTGGCAAAGGCAGTAGCAGAACCCCTTGGTCTCACCAGCCCTGATGCCCGCACAAGCGTGCCTTGGTGTTCTACACCTTCAGACAGTTTAACTACCCACCAAATATTCTTTTGAAGTTTGAGCAGGTTGTGTGTACGCTTAGATCCTGTTGCTGGAAGCGGGCACCTGTTTGGTCGCACACACAGGCTGCAGCACGCCTGCAATTCAACAGATCATTGCTCATTCGTATAGATTTTGCAACAATGACCATCAACCCCATCATCAAGCGCATCGTGGTGGACCCCCACAGCGTAGGGGTGCCCAGCAACTCGCTGCGTATCATCAGCATCCTCAGCTTCGCAGCATTCGTTGGCACTGTGATTTACAGCAAGCACGTTGCACCGCAAGCCATCGAGGAGCGCATCAGGAAGGAGATGTTCAGCACAGCACCAGCAGCACCCTCCTCTGGTCACTAATGCTGCCTTTATTAGGCTTCAGCAGCACATCGAGAAGCATGTACAACATCACGGACAACGGGATCCTGCTTGTGACAGCAGCTGGAGCTACAGCAGGAGCCACGCTGCAGGCCTGGAACAGCAGCAGGTGTTTGCTGCTGCTTTCAGCACCGCAGCAGCTTGGCAGGGCAAGCAGCTGCAACCAGCAGCGTCGTGCAAGCAGCAGAATCGCAGCAATCTCGGAGGTATTGTAACATTCTGCAGCTGCGTCAGCACTGCAGCAGCAAGCCAGCACAGAGCATGGCTTTACAGCCAGCAGCCTCAGCTCTGTTGTGTCAAGTAAGGTGGCTTTCGGTTTGGCTTGCGAGCAGCTATTTTCTGGGCGTTTTAGTAGGTGTCGGCGTGTAGCTGACCGCCACTTGTCGTCTGATGTGGTGTGTTGAAACGCAATGGCCGTCCACCAGACAGGCACGGCTGCTTTCAGTAGCAGCAGCACGTTGGCAAACATGGGTGTGAATGCTCCAGCACAGCTGCGCATGATGCACTGCATCCTGGTTACATCCTGGCTGTTCCTGTCAAGCAGCTCTGCGTGCTCAGGCGAATGTCGTGTGTGTGACATGCTGGGTCTGTTAGTTGCAGCTGCAGCAGTCTCGCAAGTGCACGTGCTGCTGTCACGTGCACTGCTCGCACATAGCTGAGCTGTAGATGTGCAGCCAGCACTGCATATGCTCATTCGCTGCTTGTGCCAGCAGACGCACCGTATGCTGGCACGAACAGTAGCTGGTTGCGCAACTAGCAGGCTTGCAAGCCCGCTGCAAAGCAGCTGTTTTGGTATATGTTCTGCATTGGCATATGCAGATGCGCTGTGTCTCAACTATGTTGTCGTGCGTTGGCAGCAGCACAATGTCGGTAGCACAGCTGGTGCACATGGATTTGGATATCGGCAGCTGTTGTCAGAGCATCCCCAGTTACAAGCACAGGTTTCTTCACACTGTAACATTGAAATGGTGTCATCAGGCTGGGCTTGTTTGTCTCAGACAAACTCTTGAAGTGCGTAAGCGCAGTGCGTACGCGTACGGTGCCACGGTTACTAAGTGACCGGGGCCCTCGGCCATTCGGAATGGCGTAGTCAGCAGAAGCAGCAGCCACAGCAAACTTTGGTGACCCATTACCCCAGGTGCTGCAAGCCTGCTGCAGTGCATTGCAGCACTGGCACTCACACCGCAGTGCACAACAGTGAGAACACACCAGCAGTTGCTGACTGCTACGGTAGCACCGTTGATTTGAACTCCAAGGCATGGCATGCAATGAACGTGCTCCGGACGAGCAACTGCCACAGCACAATATAGTTGCCAAACTCGTTTTCATTGCTGTCTACGTCAGAAAGCTATCTGATTGCTTCATGATAAAGGGCTTCCAGACAATTGACTGCCAGTGGATGCTGACTCAGCAGCGAACCAGAGATCAACAGAGACAACAGCGGCGGTGGAACACCCCTAACCTATCTACGCTGTCCATGCTGTGCACTTGTGTGAAAGCAGCAGCATTTCAACAGAATGGCAAGCGGAGACACCCGACCCCTGCATGCAAGTCTGCTCATGCATGTGTGAGCATGTGTACCAAGCAAGGCACTCGCTCTGGCACGGTGGCCGCCAGCACACACTGCAGCATCACCGCAGCGAGCTTGCCGAGTCTGACACATCACAGCCCGCCGACAGCAGGTGGTGCCGTACGTGCAACCACACACATATGCGTACACATAGCCTGACCTAGTGACTGACAGGCCGGTGTGCCGCAGTTCAGGCTGCAGCAACCGGCGAATGCAGTACAGATCCAGGCGCAAACAAACAATGCTCGCCATGCAGCAGCTGCAGCAGCTGCGGCACAAGTGTACCCCAGGCCATCAACTCATACTATAACAGCACCGACGCACGGCCCGGGCAGCTAGTGCAACTTGACTCAGCAGCTTACAACTTGCTGCATACACCAAGACTGCACCCCGTTGCTGTTGCAAACATGCATACCAGTACACAACAGCAAGGGGGGCCCACGCAGATGCAAGCATGCCAACAATCCAGCAGTTGAACTTTGCCAGCCGCCGACACCTCTGCTTTGGCTGCTGCGCCTGCCTGTGCTACCAGCAGTGCTCATGTTTGGCTTTGCACTCTGTTGCTGTCACAAGCATGCATTCAACAGATGCAAGCCAGCCAAAAGTTCAGCAACTGAAAACCTTGCCGGCTGCCGCTGGAGCCTCTGCTGTGGCTGCTGCGCCTGCCTGTGCTACCAGCAGTGCTCATGTTATGCTTCGTACAAAGCACCCTCCAGGTAACCACTGCGCCAAATGAGCCGCTCTTGCCTTCAATGCTGCTGCTGCTGCCTCAGGCTGCTTACTTCATCTGTCTCTTTCTGAAAGTTCCGGTTTCAGCAGTGGGTCAAACATGAACCACTGCTGCTGCTGTTCTCAGCACTGCATAAATGACCCACTGCTGCTGCTGCTGCTGCTGCTGCTCACTTCATCTTTGACTCAGTGAACAGCACTCGTCTGTTGACCACTGGGTCAAACTTCACCCGCTGCAGCTTGTAGGGCACGTTGCGGGGGTTCTTCTTTGTAACGTAGAAGTAGCCCGTCTGTGCTGAAGACACCTGTGTGCAGGGAACAATACAGCAGCATTGCATTGCATACAGACTTGACGAAGGAACTTGTTGTTGGTGTTCAAAACCACAGCATGTGGGTGTAGCTGTGCAGTTGGCTACTGCAGCTGTGGCTGCTGCTGCTGCTGCTGCCGGAAGCATCTCAGACAGATTTAAAAAGCCTACTTGATGTTGTTGCTGCTGCTGCTGGTGCTGCTGCTGCTACCCCGTGCATGGTCCCATTGCTGTGTTCCAGCACAGAGGCATTGTGCCATCAATACTACACCGCTGCACACGGCATTCTGTGCAGTTGACTGCTTGCTGCAGACACGTACAACATATGTTGAACAGAGCAATGCTGCCTGCATGCTGCTAGCCATCAGGCAGTGTCTATACATTACAGCTGATTCATATGATAGGATGGTGTATTGCATAGAGCAGGACTGCAAGCTTACCAACTTGATAAGAATCTGCCCTAGCTTCTTCTTTCCTGCCATGGCTATGCTAAGCTAAGCTGCCAGCGCGGACTGCGGCTAAAAAAATGATGCTGCCAAGGTTGCTACGGCTGCTGATGCTGCTGCTTGGGCTGCTGTGCCTGGTGCGACCACTGCTGCTGCCACTGCTGCTGCTGCTGCTGGTGTTGGTGGATATGGAGTTGCTGCTACGATCCTCCTGCTCCAAATGCCAACAAAAAGACTATATTGATTAATAAAAATCAGCAAACGAGGATGCTGCGCGTCTTGTCTCAAGAGTGGCGAGCAAGTTGTTCTGGTGACAGCAAGGCCAGGAAGTAAGACAGTTCAGGCAGATACAATGTATAACACGTAACTTCAAGGCTTGTTGGTGGCCGGATTCAATGAATGGCAGTCTAGCCAGCACAGTCCTGCATAACATGGCATGACATGGTGCGAAGAGGTTTGGCGGGCAGCACGAATGTGTCGTGCCCGTGTCTCCAATCAAGCCGCACAGTACTTGATCATTGCTTGTAGTCAGTTTATCAGCGAGCGCAGGATACCTCCCAGCGTACAACAACAGACAGCATGCGTAGCCAGCACAACAGCAGCAGCGACTTCTTGCTGCCATGGGAGACGCAGAACAGACGGCAGAAGCACAAACATCAGCACTCGGATAGTGCAGACGTACTGCAGTATGTCAAGTGAGTGACGCCCCGTTTGCATTCATGCAGCCTGTGCCCTTGCCTACAGTACTGCTGCTGTTGTAGTGCTTGCTTGCATGCATGCATGCATGCCTATGGGAGCGGCCTTCTGCATCCACACATCGTATATTACAGCGTATCTGTACTGGTTGCAGGTATGGTGCTGGCATTGCTGCGGGCATAACAGTAGTGGCCTGGATCAAGCGGAAGATTCAGGGCATTCCCGTTGTGGGCATCCTAGCAACGCCTTTTCTCTGTAAGCACCGTTCACAGATGTTTACGAAGCAGCAATTTGTGCCAATCTGAGCTCCATAAGCCTGCTCATGTGGCAACATTTATATTGTGTAGATTATACAGTACCCACGCGCCTGTACAGTACTATATGCATGGTCAGCAGTGGGCATGCACCCTGGCATTCAGCATATGCATGCAGGACATGATGTAATGCCTAACACACCTTGTTCAGCAGACGGCACAGCAGTTGATGCCGGGGGTCTGGAATTCATGCCATATTCAAGCAGAGTTGCCTGGTTCTGCTGCAGGCCTCATGCCAACAGTGCTGCTGGGAACAGCAGTTGGTGCAGCAGTTGTGTATGGCATTGATGAAGGGGACCCCATGGCTGTGCAGAAGAAAGTGCTTCCAAAGGTATGTGTAATGCCTGAATGGTGGTAACTTGGGGTATGGTAGTAGCTGCGTCTTGTGTTTCTAGCAGCAGCAGGAGCAGCAGCAGCAGCAGCAGCAGCTGTTGCGTACGGCAATGACGGAACACAAGCCCATTGACATGCAGCCGCTATTGCTCCTGCGAGGGGGGGGAGAGGGTACAGTTCCAGTGTTGGCAGCAGCAGCAACAGCGGCAGCAGCAGCAGCAACACCAGTCATGTAGTAACATTAGAGCCGTGGATTGGCACCTGCAGCAGCTGCAGGTGATCCGCGGAGCAGCAGTGAGTCAGTGGTCAGGGGCATGCCATGTGCAGCACCATGGCTTATAATGGGGTCTCACTCAATTTGATCTTTCTCAATCAAAGCTAGCATGCTGGTCTCTTTCCCCTTCAGGTTCACAAGCGCTTGAAGGCAGCTAGCAGCGAGGTGGCGACAGCAGCAACGGACCTGGGGCGCAGCATCAAAGACATCCACGCGCAGCACTTAGCAGCAGCAGAGATGGCAGCTCGAGAGGTGAGGCGAGCATTGGGCTGTCTGTGGCATTGCCGGATTGTCGACGCAGAATGCCACCTACGGGGTGCGGCTTTGGAACAGCCAAGCTGTGCAGCTGTCAATGACAACTGGCTAGAGGCACTACAATGGATACCTTTTGCATGGTAGCAGCAGGTGGATGGGATGCGGCAGCAGCACTGCAGATGCTTAGTGCATCTTGTTATGTGGGGAACTGTGCATGCGCAGCACCTAGCAGCAGCAGAGATGGCAGCACGGGAGGTGAGCAGAGCATTGGACTGTTTGCACCTCGCAAAAGTTATGCACAGATTGCCACCTATAGAGGAGTGCAGCATGAAGGACATCCACGCGCAGCACCTAGTAGCAGCAGAGATGGCAGCACGAGAGGTGCGTGGGGCTGAGATTCAAAGGCACCTGTCAACTGAGCAGCATTCATGTGTGTACCTTTCATGTGATAGTAGCAGGTGGATGGATGCAGCAGCAAGGCAAGGGCTTTGTGCATTTTGGAAATTGGAAACTGTGCATGCGCAGCACCTAGCAGCAGCAGAGATGGCAGTACGAAAGGTACTTGAGGCTGAGAACCAAGCTACTTTTTGAATGCGCAACATTCATGTGTGTCACCTGTCAGATGATAGCAGCAGGTGGAGGGGATGCGGCAGCAGTTATGCCATCGCTTGGTGCATCTTGGAATGTGGGGAACTGTGCATGCGCAGCACCTGGCAGCAGCAGAGATGGCAGCTCGAGAGGTTAGAGGAGCATTGGGCTGTATGCACAAAACTTGCACAGATTGCCACCTATGGAGGAGTGCAGCATCAAGGACATCCACGCGCAGCACCTAGCAGCAGCAGAGATGGCAGCACGAGAGGTGCATGGGGCTTAGAACCAAGCTCCTTTTGAATTTGTTTCACCTTTCATGTGACAGCAGCAGGTGGATGGGATGCGGCAGCAGTATTGCGAATGCTTAGTGCCTGTTGGTATGTTGGGAGTTGTGCATGCGCAGCACCTAGCAGCAGCAGAGATGGCAGCACGAGAGGTGTGTGGGGCTGAGAGTCAAGCTACTTTCAGATGCGCAGCAATTATGTGTGTCGCGTCGCACATGATAGCAGCAGGTGGATGGGATGCGGCAGCAGTATTGCAAATGCTTTGTGCAACTTGGTACGTGTGGAACGTGAATGCTCAGCACCTAGCAGCAGCAGAGATGGCAGCACGAGAGGTGAGCGGGGCTGAGAACCAAGCTACTTACGCAGCATCCATGTGTATCACTCTTCAAATGACAGAAGCAGGTAGATGGGATGCGACAGCAGCAAGGCAAATGCTTTGTGCATCTGGGTATGTTGGGGAACTGCAGCTGCCACACTGCACTGACTTTCCTTGTCTGTGGCATGCTGCATCTGCACTCTGCAGGGCCAGGTAGCGATAGCCCGTATGGCTTCAAGCCTAGACGCAGCAGCAGCAGAAGCAGAGGCAACGCTAGTACCCACAGTAGAGCGACACGTGAAACTTGCAAAGAAGCAGCTGGACAGGCACGCGGGGGAGTACAACAGCTGGCTGCAGCAGCAGGAGCAGCAGCAGCGGCTGGGCAACGGAGGTAGCGGCAGCAGGCAGCTGCTGCTGTCAGGCGGCAGCAGCGACGGTTGACATTGCTTGGTCAACCTGCTGTGTTGCACATTGTGGTGGTAGCGGCGGTTGTTACTAGTCGGCAGCAGTTGGCAGAGGAGAGCAGCATCTGAGCTTGGTTGAGCAGCAGCTGAACATGCTTGCAGGACAGAGTAAGCCAACAACGTCAAGATGCAAAAGCTGGAAGCAGCTGCAGCTGCAGCATCAGCAGTGGCTGCGGCACGACAGCCGGGCAGCCGACAGCTGCTACTTTTGCTGCAGCAGAAGCGGCGGCTAGTGTAGCTAGGCTGCACCGGTGGTAAATTTTTTGTTGCCGGTGACAGATGAATTGACAGATGAATACGAGTCGGCGCGTTGATTTTTTGCTTGCACAGCAATCAATGCCGAGTCGGTTTTAAGCACGGGCAGGAACTGCCACGGTCAAGCAGCGTATCCGCCTGCGGCAGGCTGCTACTTTGGCCTTCAGTTGCAACCGTTGCCGCAGGGCTTGTGGCAGCTGAACGAAGGGCCTCTTGTCAGTTGATGATTTGATGATGATGATGATGATGATGGCCTCTTGTCAGTAACATCCATATCGTGAACTTTCAGGCGTCATTGCATCCGATGCATGAGTCATGTGGAATAATGCACAACTGCTTAGCCCGGCTGCATGCTGCATGCCATCCTGACTTGGTGCACCGTGTACAGTAACTCAGCAAGTCCGACTCCCGCTGACCTCCACCTTCATCACCTTCACCACGATCACCCTCTCTTTCTACGATCACCCTCTCTTTCTACTCTTAGAGAATTAGTCTAGACTGTGCCCAGACTCGTCAAACCAGGGATCAAAACAGTTGGGGATATCAGGTGAAGCTGTTTGGCCCGGGCAGGACAGCCACCACCATCGCCCAGGTGCGGGCTGCAGGCATGGGTGCAATTGCGCAGATGTCAGGTGAAGGCGCACCGCGTGACTTGCTCATTGGCAGAGCATTCTGGTAAGGAGAGACAGCAGTTGTGTGTACTCTGCCATCATGTGCAGTGCGCCAGCTGACAGCCTGCATGGTCGTTATGCTGAAGCAGCAGCTGCAACGCATACTGCGCTGGCGTGCTGTCTTCACATTCAATGGGTTGGTCGTCCTCAGTGCACGTGGGGCATATGCAGGCCTTCGCCAGGTGGGTCGGCGCGAGCAGCTCTGCGCCGGCCTGGTGCTGTCTAACCACTATGCTGCTCTTGAGCCTGATGTTGAGCTGTCCCAGGATGCCTCAGCAGACGACGACTTTGCATCAGCTGGGTGCACAGAGGATGAGGAAGAGGAGCTTGTTCCTGCCTCAGAGGAGGAGGAGCTTGTTCTTCCTGAGACAGAAGAGGAAGAGCTTGTCCCTGCGTCAGACGACGAGGAGCAGCTGCCCAGAAACACACAGCCAGCAGCACCTGGTGTTGGTGGTGCCAGCCAGCAGCATGGCCACAGGAACAGCCAGCGCCGCAACAGGGCCTCTCAACAGCGCCGTCACCGCCCCAACAGGGCACCTATGCAGCCGAATAACAGTGGGTTGCGTTGTGGTGTGCTCAATATCAACAACATGCCAAAGGCTGGGCTAAAACTAGTGGAGGTTCATCACCTGCTCAAGGACCCCCGATGTGACATAATGGGCTTTGTGGAAACCAAGGAGGCACAGGGAAAGCAGCTGCCTGCCGATCTCATCCCCTGCTACATTTACATGAGTAAGCCCAGGGTTGTAAGGGAAGGGGAGCGTGCCTCTGGCGGTGTTGGGGTGGCCGTGCATGCCTCTGTTGCAAACACTGAGAAAGTGTATCAGTTTGCTGATCAGCAGTACGATGAAGCACTGTGGCTGGTGATGCCAGGGCAAGGAGGTGCGCGCAAGTTGTTTATTGGAGTGGTTTACATGCCTGACATGGGCAAGTCTGCAACAGTGAGGAGAGCTGCTTACGCAGCGCTGCAGGAGGACCTGGAGTACCTGTCTAGCAGGGGATCTGTGGTGGTGATGGGTGACTTTAATGCACGCGTTGGATGCGCGTCTCGACTAACAGAGCGTATTGGTATGCATGGTGAAACAACCGTCAATGACAATGGCCGCGTGCTCCTCTCAGTCCTAAACGCCACTAACTTGTACTCCCTCAATGCCCGCACAGCGCCCACCTCCCCTCTCCAGCACATTACATGTGACAGGTCACACGGCGGCACCAGGCGGGGCTCTTTGATTGATTACATAATTGCTTCTGCTGACATTGCTATGCCCTGCGACGCTGCTGCCAGGCCAACAGCCACAGTTGGGACGCACACTGTGGCTGCTACTGACCACCTGCCTGTATTTGCCCGCATTGTCAGGCCTGTTGTGCGCCGCCCTGCCAAACAGGTTGTGCTGCGCCTCAACGCACAGCCCAAGGACTTCCGGTTGCAGAACGGGGAGCAGTCAATCGAACTCGAGTCATATCAGGACGCTCTGTCACAGCTTGGTGCAGCTTACACATCCACAATTGATGCTTTGCAGCAACAGGCTTCTGCAGGTCAATTAACAGCAAGTAATGCAGTGAAGCAAGCCCATGAGCAGATGTTGGCAGCCCTTCGTCACGCTGTCAATGCCAGCTTTGGCTACAAGAAGGTTTGGGTTGGCAAGTCCTTCCCATGGTGGTCTCAGGAGCCCACAGATGCTAGGCGGGACAGGGTGCAGGCTTATGAGCGCTACAAGCAGTCGGGCCCCGCGGCAGATTACGCTGCTTTCAAACAGCAGCAGAAGGCGACAGCACAGCTGGTCAAAGCAGCAGAAAAGCAGTACAGAAAGCAGTGCGAGCATGCAATCACTTCTGCTTACACAGACCGCTTGAATGATGACAGCCGGCTTGGAGAAAGGATATGTGGCAGCTTGTGCGTCGTCTGTGCCCAAAGAATGTCAGCGAGGCAGTTTACAGTGTCATGCAGCATCCCTCTGGGCATGTGGCATCTACCCCGGCTGAGAAAGCTGATGCTTTCAAGTGCCATTATGAGCATATTGGCAGCCATGCAGCATTTGCTTCCTCCAATCCCCAGTTTGATGCTCAGCACATGTCTCAAGTCGCAACTAACGTGCATCAATACCTGCAGGACTCTGCTGACTCCCCTGCCACCCGCTTGACCTGCCCATCACTGCTGATGAAGTGTCTGACTGCATGCAGAGGCTGCGTACTGGCAAAGCCGGCAACCCGGCTGAGGAGGGCATTGTCAATGAGCTACTTAAATATGGAGGCAGCACAGCCACTGATATGCTGCTACAGTATTGCAAGCTGATGTGGGAACTTGAGCAGGTGCACCAGGTGCCAGGCACAGTTGTGAACATGCCCAAGAAGGGTGATTTGACAGACCCCACCAACTACCGTGGTATCACTCTGCTCAGCGTGCTCTACAAGTTTTACACCAGCGTTCTCAACCAACGCCTAATCAAGTTTGCAGAAGGCGGGCTACAGACTGACAGCTCAACACGGCGGCAGCAGCAGCAGCCGGCACAGCAGCAGCAGCAGCAATGCGTGCCTGCTGCTGCAGCAGCAGCAGCAGCAGAAACGCCGCTGCTGCATGAGAGCCAGAACGGCTTTCGTCCTAAGCGCAGCGCTGCACAGCTAGCTGTGCCGACCACCAGAGCGTGCTAAGTGAGGTGTTGGGTGGGTGGAAAGCTGAAGGGAAGGATTATTTTGTGCTCTTTGTTGACACCTACGAGGCTTTTCCGACAGTATGGCTTGATGGGCTCTTCCAAAAACTGTGGGATAAGGGTGTGCGTGGGAAGATGTTCCGTGTGCTTTACAACCTGTATCAGGGTGCCTGCCGTGTGGTGTCCCACGAAGGCCACGTCACTGACAGCTTCACATGTGACCTTGGTCTGCATGAGGGTGATGTTATCTCCCCAACACTGTACCTGTACTTAATTGATGATCTGCTGCATGAGGTGCATGCAAAGCACCCCGGAATCACTTTGATGGGCCCTGGTGATGAACCGGCTGGTCAGGTTGTGGCAGCCATGCAGGCTGATGATTTTGTTGCTGTGTGCGGATCCCTAGCTGAGGTTCAGGCTGTTGCTGCAACAGTTTATGATTACAGTTGTAAGTGGCGTTTCAAACTGAATAGCTCTAAGTCTGCTGTCATGCACGTGTCACCAGGTAGGCAGCCCAGCCAGTTGGCTGCTTCTGGCATTGTTTGGAATGGTGTTCCCGTGCCTGTTGTGCCAGAGTACTGCTACCTTGGCTTGTGGTTCAGCAATATTTGCAATTGGAACACGCACTTTGAGAAGATGTTGGCAAAAGTGCATCGTGTGAAGGGTGGGCTCATGCCAATCTGGAAGAGCCGGCACATCAGAGTGGAAGTCAAGCGTATCATTTTGCTGACATGCATTCGCCCAATTGTTGAGTATGGCAGTGAGGTCTGGTTTCCGTCAACTACAAGGCAGTTACAGCAGATTGACAAAGTGCAGGCTGAGATCATTAAATGTGCAATGCGTTGTGGCAAAGAGCGTCCTTGCTCCTCGATTCTGCTGGCTGAATGGGGTGTGAAGCCATTGCACATGTGGCTTCATCAGAGGGCAATGGAGTATTACTTTAGGGTTCAACGATTGCAGGATTCCAGGTTGCCACGTCAGGTATTTTCTGCTGAGTGGAAGCGCCCCAGTGGTGCTGTTGCAGTAACACCGTGGCAAAAGTATGTGCAGAGTTTGTTGTGCAAGTATGGTGTGGATGTTGCAGCGGCGGCTGATCGCGCTAGTGCATGCAAGAGTCACATCAGCTGTCAGGTCAAGAAGTTGCATGCCGATAGAATTGCTTGTGAATCACTGCAACACTCTACTTTGAGCCGTTACGTCATGCATGTTCACCCTACGCATGCTGATGCCATGCGCTGCAAACGGCCCAGGCCATTGTTGTGTGCTGGAGCGCCAACACGTGGCGTTGAGTTGCTGATGCGTGTTCGCATGGGATGTCTTTGTGTGCACGAGCGTACCAGTTGTTATGGGGGTAGCAGAGCAGATTCTAATACAGCGTGTCCTGCTTGTGGTCAGAATGTTGAGTCTTTGTCACATCTGATGTTTGATTGTCCTGCCGCTTCTGCTCAAAGAGATACTATGTTGGATGAGATTCGGTCTGTTTGGCAACAGACAGTTGCTGGTGGCGCTGGAAAATTGCGCAATGTGTTGTCATTGACTGATGCATCGACCAAGTTGTTGCGTTTTGTTTTTGATGATGTTTGGGGTAGCAAGGGGGTTTGCCGACTGGTGTCTAGGAGCATTGCTGCGTATCTTGTGAAAGCTTGGGATGTGCGTAATAGTTGCAAACATAATGGAGCGGTGCTCCCTCTTTCTTCAGCCCCGGGGGGGCGCGGGGCCGATGGCGTTGATGCTATGGCTTGATCTGGTAATTTGATGATGATGATGATGATGATGATGATGATGATGATGATGATGATGATGATGATGATGATGATGATGATGATGATGATGATGATGATGATGATGATGATGATGACCAGATTTGAACACCCTTCCACACCAGCACTCACTCAGTTGCAGGCTGGCAGCCGCATGCAACGTGACTCCCTGATTGTCACCGGTGCACCGAGTGCTACCAGCTGCACAGTGTGCACTGCTGTGCAGCATAATGCTTACGCCCTGTAAGTAACCTAGGACAAAGCAGGGGTAGGGTGTCACTGCATGTTTTTCCTGCTAGAGTGCTGCTACATTTTCACAGCTGAGCGAACACTGCTGCAGCAGCCACACCCAACTGCTGGCTCTGACTCAGAGTTGTGTGACACAACCGGAGCACCAGCAGATACCCTCTACACTCTACGCTGCGACTCCCCTCCATGTGCCCTACGTACGGGCATACCCTCTACAATGCAGCTGCAGCAGCACGTGCCAGCTGCTGTCTCCACACCACGGGTCAGCCAGTGCGGCACTGTACAGCTGCTGGGTAATACTCTGCATGCAGGGGTCGGGTGTCTCTGCTTGCTGTGCTGCTAGAGCACTGCTACTCTTAGGGTACGGCTTCTTCAAAGGGCTCCTGAAGCGCAACCTAAGCTGGTGGCAGTTTGATGCTGGTGTAGCGCCGTTTTGCGCCGCGTGGCTTGCTGCGGCGCAGCAGCTGCCGTGGCGACACTTCGCCAGCGTATAGCTTGAAGAGCGGCAGCAGGTACAGCTGCAGCTCCTGCAGGGAGAGGCTCTTGAGGTCCACCAACGGGATGCCTTTTGCTGCTGCCTGTGCGCGGTACTGCGTTTGAGGAATAAGAGCAGGGGCAGGCCGCAATGGCAGCAGCAGCGGCGACAACACACAACAGAACATAAGTGTTGCAGCTTTCCATCATGACGAGCAGTGCGGGAGGTTGTGGGGACTAACCAGGAAGCTGGGAAAGCTGCAGCTCATGCGAGGAATAGCGACTTGAGGTCTCTCAAAAGGGTGCCCTTTTGCTGCTGCCTGTGCATGGTACTGCGCGCAGCAACACTGAAATATTCACGCAGCAGCGGGTGCAGATGCACAGCAAGACGCGGTGTCAGCGGCATCTAAGCCAACAACACAGGTGTGGTGCCGCAGGGTTGTGTGGGTATGTGAAGCAGCAGGTACAGGTGCAGCTCCTGCAGGGAGAGGCTCCTGAGGTCCACTAGCGGGATGCCTTTTGGTGCTGCCTGTAAACGGTACTGCGCGCAGCAACATTGGAAACAGCAGCAGGTGCAGATGCACAGCAACACGCGGTGTCAGCGGCATCTTAGCCTACAACACAGGTGTGGTGCCGCAGGGTGATGCCGTTAGGTGGGGCAGCAGGTACAGCTGCAGCTCCTGCAGGGAGAGGCTCTTGAGGTCCACTAGCGGGATGCCTTCTGCTGCTGCCTGTGCACTGTACTGCGCGCAGCAACATAGAAATATTCAAACAGCAGTGGGTGCAGATGCACAGCAAGACACGGTGTCAGCGGCATCTTAGCCTACAACACAGGTGTGGTGCAGAAGGGTTGTGCGGTCATGTGGGGCAGCAAGTACAGCTGCAGCTCCTGCAGGGACAGGCTCTGAGGTCCACCAACGGGATGCCCTTTGCTGCTGCCTGTGCGCGGTACTGCAAGGAATAGATAGAGCACGGGCAGACAGCAACGACAGCAGCAGCGGGGGGCACAACAAGCACCTGAGTGTCACAGCTTGATGTACATGTATATCTTGGAGTGTAGCAGGGTTGTGGGAACTATTCAGCAGCAGGTGGAGCTGCAGCTACTGCAAAGGCTGGGGAATTGAGGAGTAAAGAGTAGATGCCCTTTGATGCTGCCTGTGCACGGTACTGCTCTCAGCAGACGAAAAAGAAATAGCAAATACATTGCAGCTCTGGGGTGCAGATGCACAGCGAGATGCGGCGTCAAGCCAGAGCAACCAGGGAAGGACGGCTGTAGCACTCCTGCCATGTGTCAGTGACAAGTTTCCTTGCCAGAACAGCAGCCAAAAGTGCAAGCATTGTGCGTAGCAGCATGCGCCTCACTCACGTCTTCGTATTGGTAGTGCCGTTCTCCGCGCCCCGGCTTGACGTGTAGCACAGCATCAGCATCAGCCACCCTATCAACAAACAGCAGAGCTCCCGGTGGCAGCCCAAGCTGCCATGTCAGCGCCATCAAATCAGTGCGGCTGCAGCAGTACAAGAAGAGAGACAGACACAGGCCCCTGCTGGGGTCATCATCTGCTGCTGTACTGCCTGCTGTACTGCCTGATGTACTGCCATTCGCTGTTGTACTGCCAACTGGCGTACTGCTGCTAGCAGCACCAGAAAAGTTGCCAGAAGTGCTAGATGGCCAATTGCTGCTGCTGCTGCTGTTGCCGCTCTGGTAGTTGCTCATTGATGATCGGTATAATAGCATGACCAGCGCATACGATTGCCCAGCGACAGTGCTGCTGCCGCTGCTGCTGCTGCTAGCTGAGGCCAACTGAGCCACTTCAGCTGCTGCTGCTGCTGCTGCTGCTGCTGTTGCAGTGCTTGAGTCACTGCCAAACGCAAGCCGGTCCGCCTGCTGCTGCTGCTGCTGTGCCTCTGGGGCCTCTGCTCCTTCCCATCCAACCTCTTGCTGCTGCTGCTGCTGCTGCTGCTGCTTCGGCCTGCGCTTTGCCAGTGCAAACTCTGTTTGTGCCAGAGGGCTCTTGGGGCCCTGCTTGGGAGCCCGCACAATCCTCTCACCAGAGTCTGACAGTGCGTAGCTGTACAAGCTTCGCCGCTGCTTCTGCAAGAGTGTCTCCCGCTGCAGCTGCTGTTGCCGCTGCTGCAGCTGCAGCCGCATCGCTGCACGGCTGGAGAAGAATGTACCAGCAGCATCAGGTTGTACACTGGCTGCTGCTGCTGCTGCTGCTTCAGCTAAGCCCAGGCTACTTACTGCTTCAACCTCTGGTGCTTGTGCTGTGGGCTGTGTGACAGGAGCAGCAGCTGACGTGCTTGACAAAGCAGCAGCAGCAGCAGTGCCGGAGCCTGCGATTGCACTGCTATCAGCCGCAGCTGCTCCATACAGCTCTGCTAGCTGCTGCTGCCGCTTTGCTTGCTGCTTTTTCTGCTTGACAGACCCTGCATATTGTTGTGATGCTGGTGCTGCGGATGCTGATGCAGCAGCACTGCGCTTGAGCAGATCTGCAAAGGCCAGCTGGATATCATCATCATGCGACACTGTCCACTCATCTGCACCATCTGCTTGCTGCTGCTGCTGTTGCTGCTGCTGCTGGCTGTTGCTTTGCTCTAACAGATACTGTGATGCGGCTGGGACGGCTTGGCCTGCTTGCACGCCTGCAGCCTCTGCTGCTGCTGCTGCTGCTGCTGCTGGGGCCGCAACGTTTTCAGGGAGGGATCCGGCTTGCAGGACCGCCGCCTCTAGCTCTGTAGCTGCAAATGCGTCTAACTTTTGGGATGCTTGCAGGAATGGGTCTACAGCATCAGGAAAGGTGAAGTGCTCTGCCACATCTTCTGCTGGAAGGTCTGCTGCTGTGGGTGAAGGGCTGAGGTGCTCGAGCCTGCTGCTCAAGCAAACATGATGGAATGATGGGCCGGGTTTACGAATGAAAGCTGAGGGTGTCAGCTGCAGTGACAGTGGTTGCTGCTTGAAGGCAAGCATGCAGTTGAATGATGGTCAGTTGTAAAGCCATAGCGTAGCGCATTGCTCGATCATAGCCGGAACACGGCGTCACACGACGTGTTGCAGCTCCACAGCACTTGCTAAGTGCGTGTAGTCATCCCGTATGGGAACCCTACTTGGAAGAAGTTGTTACTTTGGTGGTGCGGAGCCCGTTTGCTGTCGACACGACATCTGATGACGATATCCTGCATACAATGCTCGTTCTTGCATCTGTCAGCCTTGATACAGCACTTCTTGCGGCAAATCCTTGTTGGAATCAAGCATGCGATCGCTGCAGAAGGCAGGGATACTGACCAAGACAACTGCTTACGGTGCTAGAACTTCTTTTGCATGCAGCTACAGGACACCCACCGCATCAGGTACTGCTGTCCCGCTTTCCTCACTGCATGGACATCTGACAGAGCTTCCTGGCTGACAGGCGGATGCGATCCCTGATGTTTCTCTCCTTGCAGCTCGATCAGATGGCTTTAGGCTGTCAAAAGCTACCTCAGCCCATGCCCGGCTTTCAAGCAGCAGTAGCAGCAACAGTTACCCGCCAACAACACCATCCGCACTATCGGAAGCACCAGCAAAGCGTCAGCGTGTGAACGCACCTTCATATGGAGTGGCACACGTTTTGAACAGCAGCAGCTCCGTGCGGTTGCGTAGCTGTGACAGCAGCAGCTTGCAACAGCTGCAAGAGTTCCTGGGGTATGAGTTCCGAAGGGAAGAGCTGCTTGCACAGGCTTGCACACACAGCGCTGATAAACAGGTACATTGACCAAAACTTTGTAACAGCTAGCTCTGTGTGTGCGTATCCAGGGTTACTTTGGCCACTTTGTCATAGTCAGACAAAGTGCACAGCGCTGTTGAACTGCCACAACTGCTTTCTGGCTCGTCTAGCTGCTCCATTGCTCAGCTTGTTGTTTGCTGTACATTTGAAACTGCAGCATCTGCTGGTGTCTGCAGGCTGATCGCAGGTTGCTGTGTGCTGTACATCTGAACCTGCTGCATGTGCTGGTGCCTGCAGGCGCTGTCATACCGCCAGCTCGCGTTTGTGGGTGACGCCACGCTGTGGATGCTGTTTGCTGAGCACGCCTTTGATGCATCTGGGCACCAGGAGGACCCCATCAGGCAAGTAGCCCTGCAGGTGCTGTGCACGTGAGGGGATGAATGAATGAATGTATGAGATACACACCTAGCAGCAGCAAACAAGCAGCAACGTGTTACTGAGGCTGCATCAGGCAGATGGCTGCTGTGTACATTTGGGTAGCAAGGGGTTCCTATCAGGCAAGTGGCCCTGCAGGAGTGTCAAGAATGCACACCCAGCAGCAGCAAACATGCAGTTGTTGGGCCTGTTACTGATGCTGGGTCTGCTTACATCGGATGTCACCTGTGTCGCACTGCGTTGTGGCTTGTTGCTGACGACCTAGAAGCATCAGATGTTGCCCGTGTCAAATTGTGTTCCAGTGCGTGTTGCCACACAAGTTGAGTTTACAACTGCTCTGGATCACGGCATGAACCGCAGCTCTTTGTGCTTCCACGCGCTGTTGCACACCCAGACTTTGATGCAGTGTTACTGCTGTGCTGTGCTGTGCATGTTTCCTGCCACACCTCGCATGCGACCCACAATTCCCCGCGCTGCTACTGCTTCTGCTGCTATGCTGTGTCTGTTGTGCTGTGTCTGCTTTGCAGTGGTGCCTGGCCCGCACACATGTCAGGCTTACTCAGCCGAGCCAGCTGCGCAGCAACAGCAAGGCAGTGGGGGCTGCAGCACTACCTGCAACACAGCAGCAGCAGCAGCAGCAGTAGGGGCAGCGGCATGAACAACGGTCAATGGTCAACAGATGCACTGGCTGAGATGTTTGAAGGAGTGGTAGGGGCGCTGCTGCTTGACAGCGATTACACCACGGTGCAGCAGCTGCTGAGTCCTTGGGTTGCAGAATCATTCGCAGCTGCAAGAGCGGCAGGAAGTTCGGCGAAGGTGGCAGCAGCTGCTGCAGCAGTGACACGTGACAGTGCAGTGTCCCAGCAGCAGCAGCAGCAGCATGTGCAGGGCAGCAGCTTGGTTTGTGCAGCCAGCAGCAGCGACAGCCTTGCACAGCATCATCTGGCCACACTTCTGCAGGAACAGCTGCTCCAGCAGTGCAGTTACCGCTTCCAAGATGTCAGTTTAGTATCAAGCTGCAGTGAGCATGTGCTGCAATTGTTACATAACGGCAGCAGTAACCCCCAAGCTGACAAGTGGCACTTCATCGGGTTCAGTCTGCTGCAGTTTGCAGCAGCGCAGCATGCTTATGTTGAGCAGTGTCAGCAACTCCCAAGCAGCAGCATGTGGCAGCAGCTACCATGGCAGCAGCAGGGGCACGCTGTTGCTGCTGCTGCTGATGATGATTTTGATTTCAGTGACAGCAGTACAAGTAGTCAGGGCAGCAGCTTATGCAGTGCTTGGAGCAGCAATGTTGCCAGCTGTGACGATGATGCGTTCACCACCACCACCAGCAGCAGCAGCAGCGCCAGCAGCAGCAGTTGCAGCAGCAGCAGTGTCAATGAGGTGCACCTCATGAGCAAGCAGATGGTCAAACTCACAAACATCCGACACAGGTGCGTCATCAGCTCCAGTGGGTAGAAACACCGCGTTATGTCATCAGCATATTACCCAGAAGAGCCATAGCATCAACGCCATCGGCCTAGCGCCCCACTGGAGCAGAAGAACCGTGTTTTGTGTGGGGTTGCACCATCCACAAACCTGCAGAGCAGCGATGGAGCACGGAGAAGCATAGATGATAGCATGGTAGCTTGCTTCGACAGCAATGCAGCATGCTGGTTGAAGCCTGCCATACATTGTCAGCCAACAGGGGTGCCAAAAACGCTTCGTGGCTGTGACAGTGACCAGATATACCAACGGTATCCACTGCTGGTATTCACAGGCTATAGGTTGCTATAGTAAGTCCACAGGCTATGGTCAGTCCGCAGGCTGTTGTGCTGCTGCTGCTGCTGCTGCTGCAGGTGCAAGATGTGGCTGTGGTTTTGCATAAAACCATCACCACCATCAGTGCCAAACACATACCGCCTGTCCTCCCTTGTACACAATGCACTGCATGTGGCTCGACTGGTTGCTGTGGTGCTGCTTCTGCTGCTGCTGCTGCAGGTGCAAGATGTGGCTGTGGTTGAGCTCATACCCATCACCACCGCTAGTGCCAAACACATACCGCCTGTCCTCCCTTGTACACCATCCACTGCATGTGTCAACTGGCTGCTGTGCTGCTGCTGCTGCTGCTGCAGGTGCAAGATGTGGCTGTGGTTGGGCCTATAAACATCACCACCGCTAGTGCCAAACACATACCGCCCGTCCTTCCTTGTGCACAATGCACTGTTTGTGGCTCAACTCGTTGTTGCTGCTGCTGCTGCTGCAGGTGCAAGATGTGGCTGTGGTTGGGCCTAGACCCCTCCCCACTGCTGTCACAAGACAGCTATCTCCTGGCCTCTAAATGGAAGCTGCAGAAGCAAGCCCTCAGCAGGTGCCTAGACCTGCTGCTCGCTGCTGTCTACTTGGATGGTGGCATGGCAGCAGCAATGCACGTGCTGCAGCAGCTGCTGCAGCAGACGCCACCGACAGGATTGTGCAAAGCGTGGATTCCGAGTTGGGCGCAGAAGCAGGGCAGCAGCTGGGGCGGCACGTTGTACCCTAAAGCGCGTTAGAATGCAGCGGCTGTCGTGAAGAATTTTAGCATCGGTTTTTTGTTGGTTACGGATCCCAGTAAAAGCATGTTGCGCAGTTGTAACGTTATTTCCGCTAGGCGCGACAGCGCAGCAGGCACAGGATTCGTGCAGTTCAAAATGCGTTTAGGCCGATGAAACAAAATGCGCGAACTTTTGTCCACGGCAGCTTGTCCAGTTTCGGAGAACAGCAACTTTTATTTCTGTTCGGCACGCTGTCCGCAAAAAAGAGAAAAGTGAAATTCGGAATTCTACTGTCATCTGCATATGTGGTACCAGAATCAGCAGCAGTTGCCTGCACTTGTGTCACCGAGCAGGGCCTGTCAGTTTGGCAGCTCGTGTATGTTGTCGTGGCTGCTTTGGCTGATCGACAATAATTAAGTTACTTTGGTCGTACTACCCCGCCAGACGAGCCCCAGTCACACTCTATAAATGTGCTCCGTGCTTGCTCGTTGTCGAGTACCACTGCCACTGCAGGGCGCTACGCTGCTGTAACCACTTAGACAAATATCTATAACGTCACTAACATTGCCATGTACGAGTTTACGTAAGAGCTTCTGTACGTGCTAGTGGGGCAGCACTTGGTCAAACCACGACATTTGACTTCTGATCGCTGTCTCGCCTTCCCACTAGACAACAGAACTTCAACACATATGCGCTGGTTCGTGGTTTGGCAGCCGATTCGCTGCCGACCATGACCATGGCCGCGCCTACAGCCATTCGCTGCTGACAATCATTGTCCATGATGGTCGTGATGTCTGCAGCTTCCATTGCAACTTTACAACCTACTGCGACCGCAACAGGGTCCGACATGCCAGCAGCTGCAGCAGATCAGCAGGCAATACGGCTTGAGCAGTCGCGCGGTGTGCAAGCACAGCATGCTGCACAGCAGCTGCTCTGCGTTCTGCAGCTTTGCAATAGGCATGGGCCCAGCGCCTTTCCACGGCCCAAATGAACCTCTATTCAGTTGCTTAAGAAAAGTTTTGGGAAGCACATATGGCTCATATGCATTTATCTCCACGCCTATTGGTTTGCTCCCTGATTGTGCTGCTGCTGCTGCTGCTGCTGCTGCTGCTGCTGCTGCTGCTGCTGCTGCTGCTGCTGCTGCTGAAGCTCACTGAGCTGTGGCACAGCCTGCGGCAACGCATCCAACAAACTCCCCAATATGATAATCACGGGGATCCGTCAGCCCTACGAATGTTTACAAGGGGGGTTACGGGGGAAGGATACTAAATACCAGGGTGCTGGCTATCAGTGCTCAGCACGTTTCACCTGTTTTCCTGCATATAATAGTGTTATAGACCCCCTTCAAGCAACCTCTGGCACTGACAGACCATCGGACAACCCAGCCACAGCAGCAAAACCACCTGCTGCACCCACGGGTGGTCCTGACATATGACATTTGGAACGGTCGGCTCTTGATTTTATTCATCGAATGAATTTTTTTGAGATGAAATCTTCTCAAGACAATCTTATCAAGTTCCATACAGTTTTAGCGCCCGATTTTTCAGCGTTTGGTCATCGTGCACACGCTCTGATTGTGATATCTAAAACTGTCTCGAACCTCCCCAGACCCTTGTCGACTGTTTCTCAGGTCAATAAATACTGTATCTGGCGCATAAAAGCTTTCGCCCACCGTTCCGTTTGCGAGTAATGTCTGGACCCGAAAACTGCGGAGCCCGCGTGATGCCAGCTGAGCACAGCAGACCGCATACTGACGTTGATTGATGTTTTAATTACATTAAGCGAGACTTCAAGCGTTTGTAACAGCTGGAGCATCGTTGACGGAGAGCTGACCAGACAGCAGCATGGTAGCAGAAGCCCACTTCCAGCGAGGCCCCGAAGGCTACAGGTGCGAATCATGCCGCAAAAGTACGCTACCAATGATATATTGTCTATACGTTGCGTTTGTGTTCCACTTTGGCCCCCTGTTCTCAGAGTGCCTGTGCTGGGTGGTCCAGCAGCAGCAGCACTTCCAGAGAGGCTGAACACACTGCTCCAAAAACATACACACAGGGCTGCAAGACAGTCAAAACCACACACCAGGTTGTTTGTGAGTGCAGACTGGTGGTTTTCAGCGCAAAAGGATGAGCACACCGTTAAAGGTCACCCCAGCCTGGTGCCTTCTTCCTGTAACGCTGCTGTGTGGTAAACCCCTGTAAGACCTGGGGTTTAGCGTCCCAAAAGTCAACAATATGTGTTTCATTGCATGTAGTCATACCATCCAAATTTCGGCCCCTGGACATGCCCCTGTGCTGAGAACCAGAATTAGTATCCTTCCCCCTTAAGCATCGGTGACTGTGGCGTGACAGGCAGCCGCTGCGGCAGTGCCGCAGTGGCTGCGCGTTGTCTTCAAGACAACAGGCTGGATGCTGTGCTCAGTACTGAGTGCTAATGTGATGGGCACCGCAGAGGGTTTTTGATTCTGTCGACATAGTAACTACAACAACATCAACACCATGCCAGTTCCTTGTTGCAGTTCCTTGTTGCCGCAGTTCGGCACCACACTGCAGCGGCTGCCATGGCACTGGCCACTGGCCAGTTTTACATGGAGTCCGACTGAGGGTCCGCCTCAGGTGGTTTGAAAGCGTTCATTTCGAAAGACCGCAGGCTGCGGCAGCCTGAGTTCGCTAACTGAGCATGCACGCATAGTAAAAACTGCTAGCTGGTAGCAGACACTCAGTGTCTTCCTGAGAAGCCGCTTCATGGAATGTGTTGTGGTGTATCTTCCCAAAGCACTGCGTGGCACGACATGGCCGGAAGCTGCACCCGCGGCCCACAGCACTGACGGAAGCCCGGCCGCCACAGCCTGTGAAAAACACTGCAGCAGGAAAAGACATTCAGTAACACCCAACCCCTGCATGCAACCTATGCCATAGTTTGGCAGCCTGCTATCGGATAGCAGGAGCGGGACTCACAGAGTTGGCTTACATGTGCTGCCACGGCCAACATCACACATGGAGTTTTGCCTGCTTTACCTGCTTTGCATGCTGCCTTTTCCAGTACCGCTAACTCTTTACATGGTCGTGCCAGCGGTAGCAGCACAGCTAGTAACCTCCTACAGCCCCCAACCTGTTATTTCCGTCACCATCTAACAACCCACTCAAAGCCGTCACCAGCCCGTCACCCGTTACGTCAGCCGTCAGTAACGGCAGCGGGCCATAAGCAGGGTTCAACCCTTCCAGTAGGTTTCTAGGGCTGCTGGGGCACGCTTGCTCGCCTCGTCGACTGAGGGTCCAAACATAAGAGGCCCCGGGGTTGCGGGTTGTGACAAGAACGCGCAGAGATAGCGTGCCTGTTGGCTGCCGGATCGCGATGTTGGCCAGAAGATCAGCAGATGGCTCTGCACACGAGAAAGAAGGCAGGCGCGTGTGCAGATACGCAATGGGTGAGAATGTCGCCACAGTACTAGACACGCAGCAGCTACCGTTTCCGTGGCTGCGAGACCGAACATGGCCAGCTGTTCACCTGGTTCTTTTTTAGTGCAACGGCATTGCCTTGATAGCTCAACCATGCACAGCACGTGTACAATGTGTGGTGCCCGCAACTTGCAGTACAGACTTGGCGATGTGTGCGCGCTGATGCTGATGCAAGCAGCCAAATTGGCAAACTTGCACGCTGACAGCCGCAGCAGTGCCAACATGCCCTGGCCCCTAACAGCTACTCAGTGCACCTTCAGCGGCTGAATGCCATGCAGCAATGATACGTACGGGGGTATGACCCGGGATGCTTGTGTCACGTTCTGGCCAAACCAGAGACGTGCTGCTCCACACAGCCACGGCAGCAGCAGCAGCTCACCTGGTACCGCAATGGCTTGCTTGCTGCCGCCATCTGTGCCAATCGCCACCAGGAGTTTGCTCAGCGTACACACTTCCACAAACTCTGCCCACTTCATGCCAGCTGCTGCTTGCGGTGCATTGTGAAACACCACATCGGCTTTCAACTCAGGACCGCTGACATATGCCACCGCTGCAAAGCGATCTGACACGTCGACTAACGGCCGACATGGTTCAGGGCCTAGCATGCATTCTGCAACGGCAGGGTTTAGCTGATGAGTTCCCACGGCCGCCCAAGGACCACTAGATGCTGTCGTTGCATACATCTGAAGGTATGCGTTGTGTGTGGTGGTTGTGATTGGCTGGAATTGCACTGGGGAGTCTGCATTACTGCTGCTGCTGCTGCTGCCAGCTTGCTGCAGCCGCCGCTGCCGCTGCCGCTGCCGCTGTCGCTGCCGCTGTCGATGGTGTTCAGCATTCTTGCTGCTGCCGCGTATGTGCTGCAACAATGCGCGCAGCTGCTGCCGTGTGTTGCTGCTGCTGCTGCTGCTGGCAGCAGCCTCACTGCTGCTGTTGGTGCTGTTGCTGACGGGCACCTGAACAGTCTCGGTGACTGTGGATGCTGTCAGCACAGCAGCAGTGCTGCCGTCGAGGCTCAAGCTGCAAGCAACGCCATGGCCACCGGGCGTGCCATAACCTGCAGAGCAATGGCAGAGGGCAGTGCAGATGATGAGTGGTCAATGTGTATCTTTTTGGTGCACGCAGCAGCAGAGTAATAGCTTCAGCAATCTGGCATGGTGCGGAAAGTTGTCAAGCTGCAAGCGATGCCATGACCACCCGGTGTGCCATACCATGCAGGGGCAGTGCCAGTACCACATGGCAGTGCAGGGCAGGTCAGGAGACTGGCATAAACAGGCGTACCATAGCAGAGCAACAGCAGTCGCAGTGCAGAAGATGAGTGGCCACTGTGTAACTCTTTAGTGCAGACAGCAGCAGAGTATCAATTGATCAATCACTACACAGAGTATAGCTTGAGCAATCTGGCACAATGCGGCATATGGTCAAGCTACTAATGGGGAAGCAAGCAAGGTTGCCAACAACACTGTGTCAGTCTGCTGACACATCTAGCAAGCTCTGCCGCTGCCACTGCTGAGGCTGCCAGTGCTGCTGTGCTGCTGTCCGTCATGCACTTGCTGGCTGCACAACCTGCACTCACCTGCATATGGCAGCTGTGCCACAAGGCTCCAAGTGTGGCCTCCAGCATCTGTGTTGTTAGCTGCTGCTGTTGCCGCCAGCTTGAAGACATGCGCCCAGCCGGAGCCACATGCAGAAGGATTGCTGCTGCTGCTGCTGCATTTCGGCATCACGCAAACTAGCGCTGCCTTGCCATCCAGCGATATAGACAGTCCAGTGATCGTCACTGCAGGTGCTGCAACTGCGGGAATTGGAAGCACCCCTGCAGGAACAAACGCTGGCCGGCTGCCAGCTGCTTTCTGTACTTTACGGTACGAGAAAGCAGCCAGAATGTACGGCACAGGTGCTGCAGCTGCTGACTCAGTCTGGATATTGCTGTTGCTTTGACTGCCTTTTGGCGGACTGTACACTGCCTGCAAGCTGGTCGCTGCTAGTACAACTCCTGCCGCATCAGACACTGCTAACTGAGAAAGGCTAGGCACTCCAGAGTCTTTATCAGCTTCAATGTTGTAGTTCACAGGTAGTAATGCCAGTGGATTTGGCAGTTTGCTGCTCTGGTTAAAGGAGCAGGTTTGGTCAGCATCCAAAAAGAACACGGCACCAACAGCACCACCAGCAGCTGCATCCTTGTGGGGTGCGTGGGGGCTTCCCCATGCTATTGTACTGCCATCCCAGGACACTGAAACAGGTGTGCGGAGGTTGCTTGGGTTGGTGGTTGTTGCCAGATACTTGCCGGCGGTGGGACATGCTGACTCGCTTTCTGGTGCAGCTGATTCGTGCACTGCTAGAAGTGCTGGGGTGGCGTCAAGTGTGCTGGCCACACTGCTGCTGCTGCTGCTGCCGAGGACACCATCAGGTAAGCCGTCAAGGCCAGGACCTGCAGAGGCCCCCTGCAAAATGCGCCCGCTGCTGCTGCTGCTGCTGCTGCTGGCAAAGTCTGCGCTCAACAGCACCCTCGGCAGCTGTTGTGTGCCACTGCTGCTTGTATGGCTGGTTAGATGTGCGTCAACACACCAACTGCAGCAACAACAGCAGCAACAGCAGCAAGCAGGTGGACAAAGGTACGCAGTGCAAGAACCTTGGAAGGTGTGCAGAAGCTCATGCGGCACATGACATTGCGGCAATGGCCTTGTTCTGTTACAGTTCTGTCTGCCTGATTGATGCATGCATTACGCGAACAGCTTTTGCGGGCCGAGGGGAGTCACCACAGCAGCAGCCCAGGACCCCAATGAAGCCCACGCCCGAGACAAGTGATACGACCCCCGAGCTCCTGAAACCCCACAAATATACATTCGTGTTTACAATTGTTGTGTTGGTGCAGCTGGCGGTCGCGAATCGCGCAGCTGCTGGGCAAAGCATATGTCGTAGAAGTGTTCGTGCAGACATATGGAATCCTACAAGGCTGACAAACGCCGACACATATGTCGTATTTGATTGCGTGCTTTCAAAGCGAGTAGCAGCTATGGCTGACGGTGCAACGAGAGCATGCCTCGCAGCACCCTTCGTGGTGCGGCTGATCGCTTCTCACCTGGTCGCGAAACATAGGAGCACCACTCCTGTGTAACATAGTGCGGCGTTCTGGCGGTATGCTCGCGATGTGCGGGACATCAGGTCCCTGCTGGGCGTCAAGCCACTGAAGATACTCGTCTGCTGCTGTAGATTAACCTTTTATGGACTTTATCTAACATATCTCCGTCCGGAACACAGAGCGCAGCATCAGGTGCGTGTCCTGCCTTGTGCTTTACGCCGTCAGCAAGAGGCAAGGCCCCATATCCAACAGGAATACATAACTCAAACCTTTAGCAATGTAATGATGCTTGACACACGTGGTTTATCTCGGACTTGACCACAGAGCAGCAGGAGAGTTCAGGTGGTGCTAAGCTGCAAACGCATGATCGACCACTGTCAGTGACGAGATCAGCGATAGAAAGTCTGGATAGCAACTGTTCTGCAGGTTGGAGCGGTTCGTCGAGTCTGCCTGAGCAAAGCCATGTCACATATGCAGGAACCCAGGCCTGCTGTACCCTAGCCTAGGCCTGGTGATACCTATTCTCGGCACAGGGCGTTTACATCTAGCCGGCAGCTTTGAGCAGAATCTATTGCATTTAATTTCAACAGCCGGCATGATCACGTCACACCACCACTCACATATGCACGTATGCCATGCAATCAATTTGCCAAATTTGGCAAAGGCCTCATCATGCAACTTGCCACCATGGCGGCGGCCGCCGGCTTGGAGCCCGCGCCAGCAGCCGTCATGGTGGACAGGCTGACTTGCCAGATGATGAGGATGATGAGGATGATGGCCGCAGCGGCTGCAAGACCATCTGGTGACTAGCGTTGGGTCAGCACTCCTGCAAGCTCCGTGCAGTGACTGCCAGCTGCAGCAGCTTCAGGCGTGTTGCTGCCCGCACTCATGCCCTGGACTTCACAGTTCGCCTGAAGCATCCGTGGTAGACGTACCTGCGAAGCACCAAAACAAGCCAGGGATGCTGCAGCATGTGAGCGGCTTACTTGCACATGCACACAGAAGTCACCGATCACAGGCCTGGTATCCAATGCAGCTTGCACTGAATGCAGGTGTTACAGCAGGTGATGAGCCCCCCCCCTCCGCGTTGCCTGCATAAGCAACCCTGGCACAAATGCGGCTGACGAGCTCCGAAAACCCCACCTGTACACGAAAGTGACAGGCCCACAGCCCAGGAAGCCGATAGTGAAGGCGTAGTAGCAGGTCAGCAGCCCGAGGCACACCATTGCATACAGCAGCTGCTCGTAACGCCGCAGGCACACGTCAATGCAGGCACCATCTGCATCGTCATTTCAGCAGCAGCAGCAGCAATATGGGCGGCTCTTGTTGATTGGCCAATGCGTTCTGCAGCAACACAGAAGACAGCTTGTGATCAAGCCACAGCTGGCTGCATTCTAGACTGTATCGTCTCAAGCAGGGTAAGCCAGCATGCCCGGCATGAGATTTTGCGACAGCGACATGTCGCATGATAAGAACTGTGTACTTCGCCAGAACCAGTTGTTGGAAGGTTCACAAGCAGATGCCACTATCAGCAACAGTAGCAGCAGCAGCAACGGCATCTTGATGCTCATCTAGCGGCCTGACCTTGCACACAAGCTGTGGTCACTGCAATAGGCTCTTTTGCTGAATCAGAGGTAGCTGCAGGCTGACTGTAGACTGGACTGAAAACAAACCAACTCGCTCACCAGGGTCTTCCAGGTACAGTTCTGGCATGTTTTTGGCTTTCCCAATCACCAGCGTCGCCAGTATCGCAATGCACGGCCCTGCTTGCCCAATCAGCAGCGCTATGATACTCCACCCCCGAACTCCTTTTGGCCATTTGTACATCAGGAACGGCGGTGAGTCGTCACCGCCGTTTTCAGCCGACCTCCTTGACAGCTCACTGTGAGCTTCACAATCTTCTGACTGTGAACTTTGCCGGGCTGCCTTGTTCACTGTATAGTTCCCGGCGGGCTCAGCACAGTCGAGTGACAGCGCCACATCATCTGTGTCACTAACGCCACCTGTAACACTTGCACTTCTTACGTCAGCTCCTGCAGTGCTGCGACCGCCAGATGCGCCTGCAGCTGCATCCTCAGTCAACTCGTTTCTGCAGATTATTGTGTCATGTTTTGCAGTGTCACCGGCAGCGCTGCAGCAGGCGCAGTCAGTCACCCAGTGGCTGTCCACTTCTTCATCTTGCACAGGAACGCCTGGCCCCATTTCAAAGAGCAGGTTGGTGGCGGTGTAGCTCATGCCTGTGCAGCAGCAGCAGCAGCAGCAGCAGCAGCAGCTACAGCAGCATCAGCAGCCATAGGTTTGACTATCAGCACCGGGCGCATCACCTCATGCCTGTACAGCAGAGGTAGCAGCAGCAGCAGCCGTCATAGGTTTGACTACCAGCACCAAGCGAATCACCTCAGCTTGATTAGCCCTCATTGCTAGCCCTCATAAGCTATAGTGTTCTGTTTGATGTCAACGTGCGGATTGCAGCACTGTTGTGGCAGATGCTGTATGGCACTAGTACAGCACTAGTACAGTACGTTGACAGTGGCGATAATGTGCCTGTGACGACTGCTCCCAGCCAGAAAATGGTCATAATTATTATATCACTCATTCAAGCCATAGCTATGGCTGGATGCTATAGCATCAACGCCATCGGCACGTGCCTGTGACGACTGCTCCCAGCCAGAAAATGGTCATAATCATTATATCACCCATTCAAGCCATAGCTATGGCTGGATGCTATAGCATCAACGCCATGGGTACGTACCTGTGACGACTGCTCCCAGCCACAAGATGGTGTTGGGCATGCCTAGGTTTAGGGTCCCTAAACCTTGAATCTAACGATCAACCCTAAACCTAACCCTACCTGTGACGACTGCTCCCAGCCAGAAGATGGTGTTGGGCATGTACGTCACAAAGGCGCCAGCCACCAGCGCCTGCACCACCGTGTTGAGGAACTCGCCCAGAATCTGCAGCAGCAGCAGCAGCAGCAGCAGCGGCATCTCAATATGCACTGCACCACAGTGTTGAGTAAGTTGCCCAGGATCTGCAGCAGTCATGACAGCAGCAGCAGCAACAGCAGCAACAGCAGCAACAGTCATGACCAGCAGCAGCAACAGCAACAACAACATCTCAGCCTGCATTGCACGACAGTGTTGAGGAACTCAACAAGGATCAGCAGCAGCAGCAGCATCTCAGGGCGTCCTACCTTGCATATAAGGTACATCATGTAATCATGTCCTGCGGCTGCCAGTCATCTGCCAATGATGCAGGCACTGCAACGACACATTCCCGACAAAAAACCAGACCAGACATGTTACCTTGCATGTGAAGTACATCATGTTCTGCGGCTGCCACTCTTCTGCCACTGCTGCAGGCACTGCGACTCAAATGACACTTTGCCGACAAACAAGCATGTCCTGTGGCTGCCAGTCTTTTACCACTGCTGCAAGACTGCAGCTCAGACAACACATGGCGACAAAAACAAGCATGCCCAGACGTCCCACCTTGCATATGAAATACATGGTATCTGCGGCTGCCAGTATCAACTGCCACTGCTGCAGGCACTACAACTCAAACAGCACATCGCCGACAACCAGGCATGGCCAGACATCCCACCTTGCATGTGAAGTACATCATGTTCTGCGGCTGCCACTCAGCTGCCACTGCTGCAGGCACCGTTGCGGCAACTCATAAGGCATTGCACATGTCTCTTGACTCAGAAAACCAAGCAATGGCTAACACTGTTAGGCTTCCCACCTTGCATGTGAAGTACATCATGTTTTGCGGCTGCCACTCATCAGCCACTGCTGCAGGCACTGCAACCCATATTGCACATCACCTGTGTTTTTATTCTCCCCTTGCATCGGGTCCTGCAGCTTGCACGTATCTGACACTGCTGCAGGGACTGCAACTCACACGGCACATTGACAAACCAAGCATGGCCAGACATCTCACCTTGCAAGTGAAGTACATCATGTTTTGCGGCTGCCACTCATCTGCCACTGCTGCAGGCACCAGCTTGCGCTTTGCCATCCACAGCACCATGCTGTTGGCGCCCAGCGTCAGCACAGTATAGATGGCCATCAAGGTGAACAAAATGGCTGAGTAGTACTGCAGTACACGGCAGCAGCAGCAGCAGCAGCGGTGACAGCGTGGATGGCCATCAGGGTGAGCAGTATGGCTGAGTACTACTGCAGTACACGGCAGCAGCAGCAGCAGTGGTGACAGTGTGGATGGCCATCAGGGTGAACAGTACGGCTGAGTAGTACAGCAGTCACGGCAGCAGCAGCAGCAGCGACAGTGTAAATGGCCGCCAAGGTGAACAAAATGGCTGAGTAGTACTGCGGTACACGGCAGCGGCAGCGGTGACGGCAACACGGAGAGCCGCAGTTGACAAGCCAATACTGAAGGCCAATCTTGCAGTCAAGTCACTCTGCACACAAAGAGCTTTGTAGATAACATCCCTGTTGACACATCACCATCCCCCGACCCTGGGGTCAGGTTGGGATGGTAACAGGTGTGGAGGCGCATGAAGTTTTTTCTCATCGTCACAATGACAACATGCGTAGCTCATTCATTCATTGATTCACTCACCATTGCCTTCACATCGTCCAGCAGGAAGAACGCCCTCTGCTGCACCACACCAATTGCCATACTGATACATGGCAGTACAATGCAGCCCTGCATCAGCCGATGTACTGCCTGCTGCTTCCGAGGCAGGCTCCTCCTTAGGCAGTACAACCACTGCAGTACTGCCTTCTTTTCATCCTTGCCTGCAGGAGGCATCCAGGCAGGACGACTGCCCCACTTCTGTGCAGTTGCTGCTGTGAACTCGTCTTCTGCGCTGCTCTCGCTGCTCCAGGGAAACGGGGGCGACAGGTACGGCTGCCCATTTTGACAGCAGCAGCCAAATGCGGGCGCGTGCAGCGCGGCAGACACGCAGCAGTGGATGTGTTACAGTATGCAGCAAGTGTAAGGAGGGTTGAGAGCACAACAAAGGCGTATGCATGCAAGTTTCGTGCACTTAGGATGTACGTTGATATACATGGCAAGTTGCCACTGGCAACCTCATTCAGTACACTGGTTGGTTTGCATGCACCTCCCAGTAGATCAGCAGCAGCGCCATCACTGCCCCCGGATCGTTTAGGTTTAGGTTTGGGATTCGACCCTAAACCCCAAACTCAACCCTTAACCCTAGACACGCACCTCCCAGTAGATCAGCAGCAGCGCCATCACTGCCCCCCAAAACAGGAAGCTGTCCACCACCTGCGCGTAACCTGGTATGAACCTGCATGCAAGTTTGAATGTTTGAAAGCGCAGCAGATAGCCATCATCATCAGCAGCAGCTGCAGCAGCGAGCGCAACGATGACTGGCTGATGCTACTAGTGTTCCCGCTGATGCAGTAGTGCTTAGCTTATGCGTCTGTTGCTGTTGCTGCACCTATCCAGCTGACTTGGCTGCACTTGATGCAGCTCACATTGCGAGGTAGAACAGCACCAGGTTCCTCCAGCCCGCAGTGAACTGCTCCACATGATACATCACCCTGCAGCCAAGGCAGGAAGCAGCAGCAGCAACAGCAGCACATGAAGCTTCGTCTTGCAGTGTACACATCAGGCACTGGTGTTGTGAGATGTGCTGTCTGCTTGCCACCATCATAATGGCTGAATTTGACATTCTGCTGCCGTACGCAGAGATGATCAGTCACAGCCTAGCCTGTGCATACGTTTGCAGCTGCAGCCCTGCGAGCGCCAAGTGTTAGACAGCAATCGCTGTTGCAACCATTGTCAAGTGCAGATCACCATCGGCATGCGAGGCATCAACGAACGATGCAGCTGGTGCATTGCTCAGCACCAGTATTGTAAGGTTGACAGATAATTCAGACGGCGGCCCCGGGCTACAACAGGACCAACAGCCAGGAAGCCCGCTGCAGTGTTCTGCCACTGACCTGTAGCCTGTATATTCATCGAAGTCATCCTGCAGCTGCTGCTGCCGCTGCTGTGGCCTGCTGCCGGCACCTACAAGCATACACAGCAGAGTCCCCAGGGCGAATTTTCCATATATGTGGGGTGGCCAAATTTGGGGGGAAAGGGAGGGGGCAGGTGCCAGGCGCCATTTTCAGGCCCCGAAGGGGCCACGTGGGCGGGAAACTGCCAGTTTTGTGCGGTGGTGCCAGTTTGCCAGTGGCTGCAAGACGCGCCTCTTTGGCCTAAAGGCCCATCATGGTTACAGAGCTGAGCCAACGCTAAGCTCAAAGCGCAATGCTAGCATCAGCTGTGTGCGCTGTTACACCGGCCATACACAGAAACACCACACTGCAAACGTCCTAAATCATAATCTGCAGACACTCGCACCATACTCGGCTGAACTCAGGTGAACTGCAAGTACAATAGTTCTCATGGCTTGCACAGCATGTCATGCACATGGTGCATGGCGCAAACATCAGATCACAGTGGCCTCACAATCATTGAAGCCATCCAAAAATAAAACAGATGTTGCAGGCATTGCAGCCTTGTACACCCTCGCAGACCACATGTCAACGTGTGCCATTTGGATTCTTGACATCTACAGCCAAAGCAATGCTGATTGGCCTAAGCAGTTCACGCACCTGGCTGGGTGCAGGTGCCATTTTCACTGCACGGGGCACGCGCAGCACTGCTGCAACTGAGGTGCCTGACTCCCATATGCAAAGTATGCAGTCCATTGTGTAAGTTGTGTGAGTTGATTTGAAGCGATGACCACAGTGCCGACTCTTCTGCCCCTCACTTGTTCCAACAATGGCAGCATTGCTGCTGTATGTGCAGCCTCTTGTTCACATCCTGTGCTGCTCAGGCAAGCGCTGCTTGCCACCTGCACTGCGGCTGTCTGCACCTGCAACATTAACAGCACCTCCTGCACTCGCTGCAAGCCCTGCCATCGACCCCAGCAGCGTGCCAAGCGGCATCTGCTCGTGCGCAACCGCCAGCCGTGCTGTGGCTGCTGCTGCATCAAACCCAGTCATGTGTGCCTGATCAACGATGGCTGCAGCTGCTCATGCAAATGCCACCGCTGGCCTGGCAACAGCGGAGCAGCAGCAAGTACTCCTGCCGCAGGCACACTTGTGTTGGCGTCTGCAGCATCCACGACAGCTGGCAGAGATGACTGTGCTGCTTCCAACACTGCTGCCAGCAGTTGTTGCTGCATTGCAACTGTGCTGCAAGCTGCATCGAGTTGCTCACACCAGTAGCTGCTGCTTCATCTGTCTACACGGGCAGACAGGGTTCAGCGCCGCCTACTGCCCTGCGCGCTCACTTGGTGGTGTCCTGAGCTCATCACGGCTGCTGCTGATGCCAGGGTGGGCACGGCGGCACCAGCAGTAGCAGCAGCAGCAACAGCAGCAGCAGATTTTCAACTTGTCAATGCTGTGCTGCTCTTGCTTCCGCTGCTGCCTCCTGCACCGATGCGGCTGCTGCAGGGGGTGCTTCAATCATTGCGTTCAAGTCTGCAGGAGGAAACAGCACAAGGAGCAGAAGGGTGCAACATAACTCAGTGTGGCAGCAGTTGATTGCGTAGGGCTATGCATGATGGGTTTGGGGGACTCGCACACTAGGCTGTTGACGCAAATAATTGGTTCACCACTGCTTTCAACTATCATAGTTGCTATGATAGCAGCATGCCATGCTGCTGTAGTGAGTGACTCACCATCACACTCAGTGTTTGCAACGTGCGTGTCATTGCTTCTGCCGGCAGCAGCAACAACAGAAGCAGCTCCACAACCACCACCAGAAGCAGAAGCCTGCATGCCCTTCTGCTGTTCCTGCAACAATGCTCCTCCTTGCTGCTGCAGCAGCAGTCTGGCAGCTGCTGCTGTCCCTGCAAAGCCTCCAACAGTTCCTGCTGTCGCTGCTGAACATGCAGTTTCACGTGTACTAGAGCGCACACAGCTCTCGCGTCATGGCAGCCTGACACTGCAGCTGGTGTAGGCTGTCGCAGAGGATTTGTCTCTCTTGCTCAGCATGGTGCCGCTCTGTATGTGCTTTCATCCGCTCGTGCAGCAGTTGCAGTTGCTGCAGCACGGCGAGCAGCTGCTAATGGTTCTGCCTCATTGCTGCCTGCAGATCCTGAATACGGGCAGATGCCCATTCTGCTCATGACCAGCAGACTGCTGCTGCTGCACCTGCTCATCAGCTGCCTGTGCTGCTGCCCCTGCTGCTGCCAGCTGCTAGTAAAGGGCTGCTTCTCCTGCAGCTGCGGCTGCTGCTGGGTCCTGGCTGTGCAGGAGCATTGCTTGCAAACCCCTTTTAAGATACATCTGATGCTATGCACAGATGCGCCTGATGCTATCAGTCTTCGGCTTCCTGTGCGCCTTCTTGCCACACATGTACAAAGGACAGCAGATCTGTGTGTTGCAGCGGTTGAAGGTAGACCTGAGGGTTGCAGGCGACTGCAACGATGTTTATTGTATGAAGTGTGACCGGATGAAGGCTGTTCAGCGCCCTTGTCGATAGAGGCATAGACTTCAGTCGTGGGATTGGGCAGCTGGTAGATGAAGTTGGTGTGCTGTTCTGAGTCAAGCGGTGCCTGTGACTCATCATCTGAAGGGTTTTAAATAGCTAACTTGCTTTGTCCGCAGCATAATCGAGTACGTGCGCGATGTATTCAGCAACCCCGCGTGGCATTGCCGCAGTCTTGCAAAACAAGCGAGTCAAGGCTTGGAGGCCAGCTAAAAATGTATATAAGTTCATGAAACAAACACTCTGTGTGCGGATCAAAGGCGGTAGGTTCTCTACATGACACAGTTGTAATTGCCCTCGAACACGGTGATTTGGCAGCATCGCGAACGCCCGTTCCAACATACCAGGTTTGTACTACAGTAATATTTAGACGTATCAGTGCACTGCACAGCTCAACAGAGAGCGTGTACGTAATGTTATTGTAATTGCCGTGGTGCGGGAAAGTGAGCTTTCTCTTGCCTGCACCAACGGCGACCAAAACATCATCAATTATGCAGAACATCTTTGTTAAAGCTATGCGCAAGTTACCGACGGGTGCGAGGGGTTGTAGTGGGAGAACTTGTAATTGGTCTGTAAGTGACCTCCCACAGGTACCCAACCCCCCCCCCAGGTCTCTGACACACCAGTGTACATGTGGGCATTGCGTGACCATCCTGAATCAGGGCCAAGGACAGCAGTGGTGGCGCGTCGAAGGATGTTCTGACCTTACAGGCAATTACCCAGCTGACATGCTAAATGATATATCAGTATCTTGTGATTTAACAAGGCATCAAGGCTGGGCCAAGCTTTGTTTCAGCCTCCTTGATCTGCTGCTGCATGGCTGCACGTGTTGACAATGGTGCTGCTGTGAACACTTGCTGAACAGAAATCAGCTAAAACATACGGATAGCATTTAGCATGGTTTCAAGGCCATCATCGTCATCCTGCGGAGTCCTTGCAGGGTGTCAGTGCTGTGCTTCGCTGCTTACCCATTGCAGGCGCTGCTCCTATCACGCCGCTGAAATATGTTGATGATTTGCTTTGACCACGTAGGAGCCTGATAAGTGGGCTGAGGTGGGAGTTGATAGTAGCACTGGGAACGCTGCTTCCTCGTATAGCGCTGCCCTGTGGCACCTTTGCGAGTGACTTGATCATACTGCACAAGTCATCTGCCGAACAGTGCTGTACACACAACTTGACTGTGTCACATGTGTTGCAGGGTTGTCACCCAAGACAGTTCTTGCCCAGACAGAGGTACAAGCTGTCACGCAGGTGCATGGCGAGCTGATATCGTCCATCTGACCTCCTGCCACGGCCATCAGCATCCAGCGCTCCTGGTAGTGTGCACTGTCTCACTGTGCACTGCAGCAACAGGCACCTGCTGCCGCGCAGCTAAGCACAGGGCTGATTTTCAGTAAACACCATTACTGACAGCATTCTAGTGCTGGTAGAAGTCTTCCTGGCACATGGCTCCTGTCTATCGAGGAGGCTTGCAACCAGATGTCAAATCCTGAAGGCACCCCAGTCAGGTGACAAGACACGACTGGTGCTGTGCTTGGGTACTGGCTTGTTTAGTACCCTAGCAGGGCTGACAGGCTGATGAGGTGTTAGAACTGTTTGCATGCCGCATGGTTTCACTTTCGACATTCCAGCCATCTTGCTCACCATACCACCCAGCACTACTGTGTCTTCCTCTTGCTGCTGCTATCCTGGCTCTGGGTGTGGCACAGCTTGGTTCTCCGCTGCGTGGGAAACATACTTAAACAACTGATCATGTCAGCGTGATCATGTTGAGGCCCTTGATCCAAACACATATTGGCAAGTGATTAGCATCGATCGCCTTTTTGCTCCGTAGCCTATGCGATCTGCAGTGATATTGACTTGTAATTACGGTCGTTGTAGGTTCGTGCTGCAGCTGCTCTCCTCTGGTCCGGCGCTATCCATCTCTGGGCTCCCACAGAGCCGCACTTTGCAGAACTCAGGTTGCAGCAATGGCAGCACAGAAAATGTCCACTTGGAAAGGTGAGATATCTCATCTGAGTTGATTGTCGTGCTCATACCGGCCATGCAGCGAGCATACAGCCGATGGGCAATCAGCAGCAGCACAGCGCAGCAGTGCTTGCCTGCATCAGCAATGTCTGCGTGTGCATGGCCCTTTGCATATAGTGTGCTTGTGTTTTGATGCATAACTTGCCTTGCATTGATTTTGTGCATTGATTTTGTCCTTCTCCAACGCCGTTTCAACAGCTCGTACGCACAGCAGGTGTTTCTTCACTCCTTGCTTGGCAATCAGTCATGCTCAGGCCTGCGTGTACAGCTTCAATCGATTCCACTTGCAACAGCAATAATGTGTTGCAACCCCAACCTGCACCCATTCATTGTAGTCAGATCCGCTTTGTTTTATGTTCCTTGTTGTGTCGTTCTTGCAGCGCACGGCAGCCAGCAAGACTTCATGCAGCGGGACAACTGCATCATCGTAACAGACGATGACGTGGTGACAGGCACCGCCAACAAATATGACAGCCACAGGTGACTCACACGCAGCAACAGTCGCTGCTGCTGCAGTGGTGTGCACATGGGTGGATGCTTGCTGGAACAACGGCAGCTGCAGTACAAGGCCAGCGGGTCAGAGCAACCACACTTCTGGTGCTGCAGTTGCGATTGTGGTTAATGTGCAGGGCCATGCGTCGGTTGACAGCAAACAGCAGCATGCGAGGCACTCACGCCTGCACACCTTTGCACCAAAGTGCAGCATGCTGCGCTGGTTTCAAGTAAGCAAGTCTCTTCATCATCGTGTTGCGGCCGCGCTGGCTTGACCGATAGTGTGTTGTTCTGGTTGCTGCTGCTGATGCTGCTGCTGCAGGTTCCTGCCAGAGCAGCCGCGTGGGCTGCTGCACCGGGCCTTCAGCGTGTTCTTATTCAACAGCGAAGGCAAGCTGCTGCTGCAGCAGCGCGCAACAGACAAGATCACGTTCCCTGGTGCGCTTCGCAGGAGGTGCAGCAGAATCATCATCACAGCAGCAGCAGCATCACCGCCAGCAGCAGCAGCAGCAGTCGGGGCATGCTGTAAGGCTGCTTACTGCCTTAGAGTTCAGCTGCCCCCAGCCGGGCTGCAGGAAGCATGGGCCCTGCGATGGGGTAGTGTACAGGCAGCCATGTGCAGGCTTCGACCCAGCTGATGATGTACCTAGTGTGTCTCCACATCTGCTGTTATCATCTGCAGATCTGCCTGCGCAGGGTCAAGTAAGTGTGCATGTCCACACAGCTTGTTTTTGTGTCGAAGTGCACCTACATGGACCAGTGCAGGTACATGTTCTGGTGGTCAAAGACTCACGTGTACAGCTGCATGATTTGGTTTGCATTCTTGCTACTGGCACCTGTTGTGGCCGCGCGCTCTAGGTAACACTCAGACGTGCTCAACAAATACGACACGTAACCGGCAAGCAGGGCATCTGCTCAGCACTGCATTGCTGCAACAGCAGCTGGCACCGTGCTCAACAGTGGTCCGTGCTTGCCGGTTCCTTGCAAATGAATAGACCAACACCTGTTAGTGCCAATAACGTCACACCCACAGATTGCTTTCCTTCACCCTACCTATGCCCGTGCTGTCCTTCACGTGCAGGTGTCTGGACCAACACCTGCTGCAGCCATCCGTTGTACGGCCAGCAACAAGTTGATCAAGCTAGACACAGCCAGCACCATCTTTGTACTTGCACCCACCATCCTTTCACATGTGTATGTGCTTCCGTTTTGCATGCAGGTGTCTGGACTAACACCTGCTGCAGCCATCCCCTGTACGGCCAGCAACCCAACGAGCTGGATAAGGATGACGCCATTGCCATACGTACACCCTCTCACTTTGAATGTGTCCGTGATGTACTTTCGTGTGCAGGTGTGGATCAACACCTGCTGCAACCACCCCCTGTACAGCCAGCATCAAATTTACCAAGCCAGACACAGTCGGCAACATTATACTTGCACCCACCATCCTTTCACATGTGTATGTGCTTCCGTTTTGCATGCAGGTGTGTGGACCAACACCTGCTGCAGCCATCCCCTGTACGGCCAGCAACCCAACGAGCTGGACAAGGGACGACACCATTGCTTACATGCACCCTTTTACTGTGCATGTGTCTGTGATTGCCTTTGCGTGCAGGTGTGTGGACCAACACCTGCTGCAGCCATCCCCTGTACAGCCAGCAACAAACTGATCAAGCTAGACACAGCCGGCAACATTATACTGGCACCCACCATCCTTTCACATGTGTATGTGCTTCCGTTTTGCGTGCAGGTGTCTGGACTAACACCTGCTGCAGCCATCCCCTGTACGGCCAGCAACCCAACGAGCTGGACAAGGGACGACACCATTGCCATACGTGCACCCTTTTACTGTGCATGTGTCTGTGATTGCCTTCGTGTGCAGGTGTGTGGACCAACACCTGCTGCAGCCATCCCCTGTACGGTCAGCAACCCAACGAGCTAGACAAAGATGACGTAATTGCTGACGGCAGTGTACCGGGCGCCAAAGCAGCAGCAGTGCGCAAGCTGCAGCACGAGCTTGGCATCAGCCCACAGCAGCTGCCAGCTGACAGCTTCAAGTTTTTGACACGGCTGCATTACTGCGCGGCTGATACGGACACGCACGGGCCAGATGCGGAATGGGGGGAGCATGAGATAGACTACATTCTGCTAGCGCAGGTGAGAGAGATGGTGCTGCTGCTCTGTAGTAGTGGTGATTATGGAGGCGTGTTTGGATGAGTGGCGGACAGCTGTGATTGACACAACTGCAACATGGTCCAACATAGAATCAGACTAGGCATGACAGGAATTTTCAGTCTGCAAGCTCAGCTGGGCCCCTGTAACTCTTGTCATCAAGATAGCAATGAAGAGCATGTTCATTTCTCAGAGCTGCAGGCCATGAGGTATTTGTAAAGTGGCCCTAGCTCAGGCCACCCTCTCTTACCAAGTAGTACAATTCATGCACACATGCAATGCCTCTGCATATCAGCTGGCGCACAGACAACACCAGGTGCAGGGGCCAAGTGTCGGCAAGGTCTGACACATGCTGCTCTCTGGCCAGTTGTTGCTGCAACGACTCACAGTATAGACTTTTCGTATTGACCAATTGGCACAGCTGATGCAGTCGTACAGTGCAAACTAGGGAGCTGGTCAGCTTGCTCACCCTTGTCACCGCGTTTCTGCTGCAACTGCATTCCTACTGCAACTGTAACTGCATTGCTGCTGCAACTGCATCGCTGCTGCAACTGCGCCGCTGCTGCAACTGCATCGCTGCTGCAACTGCGCCGCTGCTGCAACTGCATCGCTGCTGCAACTGCGCCGCTGCTGCAACTGCATCGCTGCTGCAACTGCATCGCTGCTGCAACTGCATCGCTGCTGCAACTGCGTCGCTGCTGCAACTGCGTCGCTGCCGCAACTGCGTCGCTGCTGCAGCTGCGCCGCTGCTGCAACAGCATTGCTGCTGCAACTGCAGGCTGATGTAGAGCTGCAGCCCAACCCTGAAGAGGTAGCAGCAGTAAAGCACGTAGACTTGCAGGAGCTCCAAGCGATGATGGACCCGTCAAGCAGCCTCAAATGGTCGCCCTGGTTGGCTTGCTCACTCTTGTGACTGCATTTCCGCTGCAACTGCAGGCTGTCGTAGGTGTACACTGCAACCCAGCGATCTGGTTGGCTTGCTCACTCTTGTGACCGCATTGCTGCTGCAACTGCAGGCTGATGTAGAGCTGCAGCCAAACCCTGAAGAGGTAGCAGCAGTAAAGCACGTAGACCTGCAGGAGCTGCAAGCAATCATGGACCCAAGAAGTGGCTGTAGCTTGGATCCACGCCTCTGAAACTCATGTGATGCCTCTGCATATCATTTGACGCCCACCAAATACTAATGGAGGACGGCGCGTACAGTGCAACCCAGCGAAGAGTTGGTCAGCTTGCTCACTCTTGTCACCGCCTTTCTGCTGCAACTGCAGGCTGACGTAGAGCTGCAGCCCAACCCCGAAGAAGTAGCAGCAGTGAGGCACGTAGACCTGCAGGAGCTCCAAGCAATGATGGACCCTGCCAATGGCCTCAAGTGGTCGCCCTGGTTCCGCATCATTGCGAAGCACTTCCTGCCCAAGTGGTGGTCGGAGCTGCAGACGACACTCAGCACAGATAAGCACGTAGATACAGCCACCATCCACAGATTAGATTGCTGATGATATTGCTAGTTGGGTACGGCAGGCTAGGGGTTGATGGTGCTTGGGGTTTGGTAGGTGTTTTATCATCATCATCATGTTACCCATTAAGCCATAGCATCAACGCCATCGGCCCCGCGCCCCTCAGGAGCGGAAGAAAGAGGGAGCACTGCTCCATTGTGTTTGCAAATATTACGCACATCCCAAGCTTGACAAGATACTCAGCAATGCTCCTAGATATCACTCGGCACACCCCCCTACTACCCCAAATATCATCAGAAACAAAACGCAACAACTTGGTGGATGCATCAGTCAACGACAACACATTGCGCAATTTTTCAGCGCAGCCAGCAACATCACGCAAAACAGACCGAATTTCATCAAGCATAGTATCCCTCTGAGCAGAAGTAGAGGGACAATCAAACATCAGATGTGACAAAGACTCAACACCCTGACCACAAGCATGACATGCTGTGTTAGAATCAGCTCTGCTGCCACCATAACGACTGGTACGCTCATGCACACAAAGACAGCCCATTCGAACACGCATCAGCAACTCAATACCACGCGTTGGCGCAACAGAACACAAAAAGGGCCTAGCCCTTTTAAAACGCATGGCATCAGCATGTGTAGGGTGCACATGCGTGATGTAACGGCTCAAAGTAGAGTGCTGCAGTGATTCACAAACAATTGTGTCTGCATGCAGCTTCCTGACCTGACGGTTGATGTGATTCTTGCACGCATTAGCTCGATCAGCCGCCGCCTCAACATCCACACCATACTTGCACAGCAAACTCTGCACATACTTATGCCAAGGTGTCACCGCAACAGCACCACTAGGGCGCTTCCACTCAGCTGAAAACACCTGATGTGGCAACCGACAGTTCTGCATACGCTGAACCCTAAAGTAATACTCCATCGCCCTCTGATGAAGCCACATGTGCAATGGCTTCACACCCCATTCAGCCAGAACAAGTGAAGTGCAAGGGCGCTCCTTGCCACAACGCATTGAGCACTTGATGATGTCAGTCCGCACTTTGTCAATCTGTTGCAGTTGCCTTGCAGTTGACGGAAACCAGACCTCGCTGCCATATTCAACAATCGGGCGAACGCATGTAAGCAGAATGATACGCTTTACTTCCACGCTGATGAGCCGGCTCTTCCAGACTGGCATGAGCCCACCCTTCACACGATGCACTTTTGCCAACATCTTCTCAAAGTGCGTATTCCAGTTGCAGGCATTGTTGAACCACAGGCCAAGGTAGCAGTACTCTGATACAACAGGCACAGGCACACCGTTCCAAACGATGCCAGAATCAGCCAACTGGCTGGGCTGTCTAGCTGGTGAGACATGCATGACAGCAGACTTCAAGCTATTCAGCTTGAACCGCCACTTACAACTGTATTCATAAACTGTTGCAGCCACAGCCTGAACCTCAGCCAGAGATCCGCACACAGTAACAAAGTCATCAGCCTGCATGGCTGCCACAACCTGACCAGCAGGTTCGTCACAAGGGCCCATAAGGGTGATTCCAGGGTGCTTTGCATGCACCTCATGCAGCAGATCATCAATGAAGTACAGGTACAGTGTGGGGAAATAACATCGCCCTCATGCAAACCAAGGTCACATGTGAAGCTCTCAGTGACATGACCTTCGTGAGACACCACACGGCGTGCACCCTGATACAAGTTGTAGAGTACACGGAACATCTTTCCACGCACACCCTTGTCCCATAGCTTTTGAAAGAGCCCATCAAGCCACACTGTTGGGAAAGCCTTATAGGTGTCAACAAACAGCACATAAGAATCCTTCCCCTCAGCTTTCCTCCCACCCAACACCTCACTGAGCACACTCTGGTGGTCAGCACAGCTGCGCTTGGGACGAAAGCCGTTCTGGCTCTCGTGCAGCAACGGCGTTCCTGCTGCTGTAGCAGCAGTTACACGCTGCTGCTGTAGCAGCAGTTACACGCTGCTGCTGCTGCTGCTGTTGCTGCTGACGTGCCTGCTGCTGCTGCTGCTGTTGCTGCTGCTGTTGCTGCTGCTGTTGCGCCTGCTGTTGCTGCTGCTGCCGTTGCTGTGTCGTGCCCTCCGCCACTGACTTGCCTTCTGCAAACTTGATGAGGCGCTGGTTGAAAACGCTGGTGTAAAATTTGTAAAGCACGCTAAGCAGGGTGATACCACGGTAGTTGGTGGGGTCTGTCTGCTTGTGGTCAGAATGTTGAGTCTTTGTCACATCTGATGTTTGATTGTCCTGCCACTTCTGCTCAAAGAGATACTATGTTGGATGAGATTCGGTCTGTTTTGCAACAGACAGTTGCTGGTGGCGCTGGAAAATTGCGCAATGTATTGTCATTGACTGATGGTATGGCTTAATGGGTAACATGATGATGATGATGATGATGATGGTATGGCTTGACCTGGTAATTTGATGATGATGATGTCATTGACTGATGCATCGACCAAGTTGTTGCGTTTTGTTTCTGATGATGTTTGGGGTAGCAAGGGGATTTGCCGACTGGTGTCTAGGAGCATTGCTGCGTATCTTGTCATCATCATCATCATCATGTTACCCATTAAGCCATAGCATCAACGCCATCGGCCCCGCGCCCCTCAAGAGCGGAAGAAAGAGGGAGCACTGCTCCATTGTGTTTGCAATTATTACACACATCCCAAGCTTGGACAAGATACTCAGCAATGCTCCTAGATATCACTCGGCACACCCCCCTACTACCCCAAATATCATCAGAAACAAAACGCAACAACTTGGTGGATGCATCAGTCAACGACAACACATTGCGCAATTTTTCAGCGCCGCCAGCAGCATCACGCAAAACAGACCGAATTTCATCAAGCATAGTATCCCTCTGAGCAGAAGTAGCGGGACAATCAAACATCAGATGTGACAAAGACTCAACACCCTGACCACAAGCAGGACATGCTGTGTTAGAATCAGCTCTGCTGCCGCCATAACGACTGGTACGCTCATGCGCGCAAAGACAGCCCATTCGAACACGCATCAGCAACTCAATACCACGCGTTGGCGCACCAGAACACAAAAAGGGCCTAGCCCTTTTAAAACGCATGGTAGCAGCATGTGTAGGGTGCACATGCGTGATGTAACGGCTCAAAGTAGAGTGCTGCAGTGATTCACAAACAATTCTGTCTGCATGCAGCTTCCTGACCTGACGGTTGATGTGATTCTTGCACGCATTGGCTCGATCAGCCGCCGCCTCAACATCCACACCATACTTGCAAAGCAAACTCTGCACATACTTATGCCAAGGTGTCACCGCAACAGCACCACTAGGGCGCTTCCACTCAGCTGAAAACACTGCTGCGTATCTTGTCATCATCATCATCGTATTTACCCATTAAGCCATAGCGCATCAACGCCATCAGGCCCGCGCCCTCAGGGCGGAAGAAGAGGAGCACTGCTCCATTGTGTTTTGCAAATATTACGCACATCAAGCTTGGACAAGATACTCAGCAATGCTCCTAGATATCACTCGGCACACCCCCCTACTACCCCAAATATCATCAGAAACAAAACGCAACAACTTGGTGGATGCATCGGTCAACGACAACACATTGCGCAATTTTTCAGCGCCGCCAGCAACATCACGCAAAACAGACCGAATTTCATCAAGCATAGTATCCCTCTGAGCAGAAGTAGCGGGACAATCAAACATCAGATGTGACAAAGACTCAACACCCTGACCACAAGCAGGACATGCTGTGGTAGAATCAGCTCTGCTGCCACCATAACGACTGGTACGCTCATGCACGCAAAGACAGCCCATTCGAACACGCATCAGCAACTCAATACCACGCGTTGGCGCACCAGAACACAAAAAGGGCCTAGCCCTTTTAAAACGCATGGTATCAGCATGTGTAGGGTGCACATGCGTGATGTAACGGCTCAAAGTAGAGTGCTGCAGTGATTCACAAACAATTCTGTCTGCATGCAGCTTCCTGACCTGACGGTTGATGTGATTCTTGCTGCGTATCTTGTGAAAGCTTGGGATGTGCGTAATAGTTGCAAACATAACGGAGCGGTGCTCCCTCTTTCTTCCGCCCCGGGGGGGCGTGGGGCCGATGGCGTTGATGCTATGGCTTGATCTGGTAATTTGATGATGATGATGATGATGATGAGCCTGCTGCTGATTGCGCAGGCTGGCTGCTCTGCGCATGAAAGCCTTTCGGACAGCCTGGGCTGTGGGTGGCAGCCTGGGCTGTGTAACCTTACAGATGATCCAACAGCATCTGCAAGATAATACCTCATATATGTTCAGACTCTGTGCTCCGTGCGCGCTAGTAGGGCTGGTGCTGGCAGACCTGCAGATGGTGGCGTTGCAGTAGCTGCCTCCTACTACCCAGGATAGCTCACAGCAGTCCCATTGCATAAGCCGGATGCCGTTACTTTATGGCTGAATTTACAAACTAACTCCCTGCGCCCAGCCAATGGGACATGCACCAGGCGATATGAAGCTGGCATGTTGGCGGTACATGCACTGCTGCGCATGAGTACATGAGTGCAACGGCAGCACAAACATCGTGTAGCTCAACGACCAATAAATCGTGATAGCTTAAGACAACACCTCAGCTTGCGAAGCTGAAATTGTCCCAGTCGGTCACCAACGCACTCCGCGATTGGCAGTCATCCGTTGCAGGCGACCTTCGTCAGCATTGCTATGATGGTTACGTAGCATCAAAAACACGCATAGTATGGGACTTGGCGGTTGTGACCGTCCTGCAGCGTTTGCACGTGTGAGAGTGACGAAAGCTTGCACAAGACCGGATGGCCGTCCTGAAGCGGGCTAAACAACTCCTACTAGCTGATTAGCGCACACGAGTGAGGTACCTTCGCCATCATCACCGTGTGTGAGACATTCGCTCAGTCAGACTCGACCAAAGTAACAGTTTCCGCTGGTCGCGCCATCTAAGAGTCCTGCGAGCGGCGTGAGGTGCAGTCTGTTCTTCCCCGTGCTCAGCTTACTTCTGCAGTATACTGCTGTTGCTCTTCACGCCTTTCACGTTGCTCCCTCGGCCTGGACAGACATTCGATTTGCAGCACCAGGCTGGCTTCTTGACTGCTCAGCACGTGATTTGAGCACGTTTGGAGGCTGTTCAGACTCATTGTCTGGCCTTGAGGCGACTAGGAGCAGCGTCTGAGGGTCAGGCCCTCCCACCGACTCAGCGTCCAGCTCAGGTCCCCACACTGGCGCCGCGTCTTTGCTTGCTATAGCCAGGTAAGGCCAGGCAGTGTTTTGAAGGGGCTGAAGGGTTGCCTACCGGACATTGGAATATGCACTCGCTGGTGCGAAGCTGAGCCCCGGCTGGGCAACTGTCCTTCCACCTGATGCAAACAACGAAGCTAGCGATGCACATCCTGCGACCCAAACAGCAACGCAGCCTTGCCAGCGCAGCTGCATCTGCTGTTGCTGACTCACCCTCGCAAGTGCAGCAGCTGCTCTGTGCTGACCTGGGCCCACCGCCCAACCATGCCTGTTGCCACCTGCTCGCACAGGAGCCATGGCCAGCGCCACTCCCAGCACACAGGAGCGCCGCAGCGAGGCTAGGCGCACCATTGGCCTGCTGGATAGGACGCTGGCTGGCCCCGTGGCCAGTGTTTGGGCGAATCAGCTGCACAGGGCAAATTCGGGCAGCCTGCGGCGTGTGTCAGACCATGCTGGGGATCAGGCAGCGCGCAACAATGTGCGATTTACGCTGACAAAGACAGAGGACGCCATGGACTCTGTGCTCCCCTGCGTAGCTGAGGAACTGCTCAGGCCTATGATGCAGAGCAAGTTTGGCAACCCAGCACGGCTCAACTTCCGTTACACCTCGCACCAGCTGCAGTAGCAGCGTGCAGCAGCACCAGCCGGCCAGTTCTACCAGCAGCGCGATGCAGCAGGCTTATGCCAGCAGCAGCTGCAGCAGGTTGTAGCCTATGGTGTTGCCATACGGACCTTTCCTGCAAACGCTGTACATATCAGACAGCAGCGGGTTGGACCTATTCCAGCCAGTGTATTGTGCGCTGGCTTGGTCTTGCAGGAAAGGGATGCAATACGCAGCATGTATTGTCGGTGTACATTGGCAGCAATGGCGGGTATGTGGGTGATGTTGTTGATGATGATGATGCTACTTGGTGTGCCTGTTAGGGGCCCATGCCACCTCTGCAGTGTTTTACAGCGGCAGCCCCCGATCCAGCAGCACAGCAGGTGTGGCAGCCTCCTCCATGGGGGCTGCTGCAGCTGTCTGCTCTAGCTGTTTGTTGGTTGTCCCGCTGGTATGGTAGTGGTTTTGGCTGGGCCTCAACAGCAACTGCAAGATGGTGTATTCGTCTGCTGCCCGCTGAAACACCGCGGTGTACACTATTTTTGGGGGACTGAATGTGCTGCCTTGGCCGCTTGCAGATCCATCAATGGTGGATGTTTGTGTCCAACATATAAACCGTCTCATTGCACTGTTGCTTGCATTCTGTGGCATTTACTCTTTCTGGATGTGTGGAGTATGTGTGCAGCTGATGGAGGCTCTCAAACAGCCGGTGCAGTCCTGGCGGGTGGCTTACCGATGGCAGCGTCTGTTGCGCATGCCGTCTGCATGTGTATGATGTTCTTGGTGAATGAGCATGTGCAGTGCACAAGCAAAGGCGACGTGCTGTCTCGATCCACTTGTGACCTTTCATTTCTTGCAAGCGAGGAGTGCTGCTGCACTGCTTGGCGGTGTGAGCCCCGGCCTTGCAGCGGCAGGCACACTGGCGCATGTGCATTTTGGCGTCGTCTGACACGACGGTTTTGTGTCGTGCGTCCCATGTTCTTGGGCGCTACTAGCAGATGATGCCAATATGACCATTTGACCCACAGCACTCGACAAAGCATGCGATGGACATAGCCTTACATATACATATGCACAGAATACCTACTTGTACATACCACCTGCGGGTGCACTTGCTTCGGAGCATTAGCCGGGCAGTCGCAGCAGCTGTGGGTCTGCAGTTATGCTTACGGCGCTTGCAGGTGTACAGGCGGACACTCTTGGGATTGTCTGTATTCAATGGTGGATTTCATTGTTGTCTTCCTTGGGCACCTGCTGAGGCGGGGGCACTTGCGCAGTTGCGCTGATCAGCAGTGTTGATCTGCGGTCAAAGTGTGCAGGAACGCCCAATCAGGAAATGGCGATGATGCTGTGGTCTAGGTAGCATCCATGCATCCCCGGAAGCTGAGTACCCCTGCGCAAGGTCTTGTCCCTGCGTGCTGCATCAAGTGTGCTGATTCCTTGTTTAGTGTTGTGGTGTTCTTGTACGGCTGAATGGCGGGTTCTCTACATTCTGCTTGGTGTGCAGCTCAGATCAGGCAGCTTGGGTGATTAGTGTGGGTAGGAAAGGGGTATGTCCAGCCCATTGTAAGCAGGGCGCATAGCAGCAGCAGCAGCAGTTGCCAGTGTGACTCCTGCCAGCAATGCTGCTGACCAACAGCAGGTGCCTGGGTTGCTGTGGTTATTCCAACGACAGCTGCTCAGTGTCGACAGACGTCGCAGTCTTGTTGTCTTCTGGGTGGCAAGTGGTGGATTATCAGAGCTGCTCTGATCGTTGGTTTTTGAACATTCCATGGTGTCAAAGTCGTATGGGTTGTGATTGCAGGCACACGTGGGTGTGCACAGACGTGAGCATTGTGTGGCAATAACACGTATGCCTGGTCATCATCATCATCATGTTACCCATTAAGCCATAGCATCAACGCCATCGGCCCCGTATGCCTGGTGTAACTAAGTGTGCTGCCTTGCGGGTCGACCCAAGAGTACTACTCTCTCCTCTCCTAGTAGGAGCTGATGAATGCAGATCCTGGACTTTCAGATAGCAACCTCATAGCTCCGCTGACACACTGCTCAGGGAACAAACTGAGTCGTTGCGTAGCTGCTGCAGCCTGCAGGTAAACTATCGATCAATCGCTGTCACTGGCAGTTGCCACGCCACTACCAGTACTGTCAGTGGCAGGAGTCTTTTAAACAGAGACTTGAACTACACGCCCCCAACCGCTGCATCAGTTGTCAGACTGTAATGTTACACAGCAGCTTAACAGAAGGCCAGCAGCCTACAGCTAACTTGGTGGTTTATACAACTGCCTCTAGCAGCCGTGGAACAGCGCGCCTTGCAGGAAACACACCCCTATGTGCACACAAATGTGCTGCCGCAGCCTGCAATGCTTGCCGCAACGGCGGAAAGTGAACAACTCAACGCTGATGCAGAGACAACAATATGCATTGCAGCCTTCGACGCCGTTGGGAAAGCTCGTGTTGGCACAACATCAACCAGCCTGCGCTGCCGTACAGCGCGGCCGTCCAAGCTTCTTACACCAACATGCATCACCCACGCGCAAAACCATAGCAGATGATAGTGCTGCATACTACCAAGCAATTTGTGAAGCAGCCGATGCTGCACGCTGCATGCTGACAACAAAACTAAGCAAAACCGCATGCGATATATGTAAGGCACACACTGCAAACAAGAGAGAGAAACTGCCGTCCCACAGGCAGCAACAGGGCTGAGCAGTATATAACCATGTGTTGTGTGGTTTGACCAAAAGACGGTGGCAGATCAGAAATCTAAAAGCCACCTGTGGTGCCATGCTGCACAATGTGCGCTGGCTGTACCGCCAGCAAAATGCATTCAAGCTCACAACTGTAAGCTTGTGTAAGAATAATAAGAACAGAGTGGTGGCCCCTGCACGCGCAGGTCCTGTCTGCCATGTGTGTAACATGCTTCATAACTGCGGCGTACGCAAAGGGCCACCAGACGAATATGCACCCCAGTGCACCCACGCGACACCTGCACAACTAGCACATAACAATGGTCCTGCTGCTGCCGCGGTCGCGCCAACCACAATAAGTATGGCGCCAATGCGGCAGCCAATGCACGCCTGCTGCAATTATACCAATCCATGCATCCAATCCATCCATCCATCCGTCCAAACTGTACTGTACTTCTGAGCCCCTTCTTGCTGCTTCAACTGGCACTGCAATCATAAGCACGCCGCATCATTCCACAGCCCACAACCAAACAGCGCTGTACACACCCACACATACACCCCCACCCCAACGCACACACCAAAAACAGCAAGCTGCACCCCAACGCCGCACCAGTACCAGCTGCAGCTAGTGCTGTAACAACAACAGCAGCAGCACTGCAGCTTAGGACTGCTTCCTTGTGCCGCTTGATGTGCGTGATGCGAGCACCTTGTCGCTGCTTCCCTCCTGGTAGTCAGCGATGACGCTGCCGGGCTGCAGCTGGCGTGCCCGCAGCTGCCTGATGGCCTTGGCCTCAATCTGGCGGATGCGCTCACGCGTCACCTGTGGATCCCAGACGCCAGGGCAGCAGCCACGCTTGTGTCAGTCAAGTTGGGTCACACAGCAGACAGCAGAGCCTATCGGATGAGTAGACTGCCAGGATGAGGCATGCTGATCTGTCCAGCGTGTGCTCGGTGCCATCAAACAGCCGATCCTTGAACCATTCCAGACACCTCAAAACATCAACACAGCAAGAAGCCAGCTGCACGCAACCCAAGTTGACTCACGTTAAACTGCAGGCCGATCTCGTCCAGCGTGTGCTCAGTGCCGTCCACCAGCCCAAAGCGCATGCGCAGCACGCCAGCCTCGCGCGCAGGCAGGTTGGCCAGCACACCCTCCAGGTCGTGCTTCAACGAGTCAACGTACGCTGCATCATCAGGGCCCAGCGCACGCTCGTCCTGTTGTTGCACCAGGGGTGAGGTGAGAGGCAGGGGTTTGACAGCAGGCAGAGCAGTGGACAGGGGAGGTCAGTGGGATAGCCATGGCATGAACACACGCTCCCGCAAATTTCAACGCACATAAAAAACCAGCTAGGCCGCAGCACAGCCTGCTCAGCAGCACTGCCGCCAGCACTACACAATAGAATTACGCGTTGCTGTAACTGCTGACTTGGGAAGCTGCATGCTGACTAAACAACACCACACAACACCACATACACGACCAAACACGCCCCCAGGCCCACCTCGAGCACATCTCCCAGCGTTGCACCCTCGCCGTCGCCCATGGGCTGGTCCAGCGAGCGGTGCGTGAACACAGCCTCGTACGCGTCGCTGATCTTGGAGGCGTCTGTGCCCAGCTCCGCGGCCAGGTCGGCCAGCGTGGGCTCGCGGCCGTACTGCGCCTGGAACGCGCGGCTGACTTTGGTCATCTTGGTCAGCATCTCCTGCAGGTGGCTCGGCAGCCTGCAGGTGGCCGTGATGCAGATGCAAATGATGACAGTATGCACGGTAAGTGAGTTTTGTATGCGTAGGTGTGTATTCATAGTTGGGGTAGAAGCTAGATGATCCACGCCTTGAAGGCACCGGCAAGCAGAGCAGAGCCAGACAAACGCCTGAGTAACATAGAGCAGAGTCGGACGCTACGTGCAGTCATGGCTGAAAGCAGTCACGCCAACAGCAGCAAACACGCCAACAGCAGCACGACTGGCTGCCTTGCACACATCCCTGCTTTCTGTGATGCGGCACGCGCAACTGCTGCTGCAACATGCAGAGAACCAACCAGCAAACGTTCCAACACCCACCTGACCAGGCGCCCCTGCTCCTGCAGGCTGCGCGTGACGGCCTGGCGAATCCACCAGTGCGCGTAGGTGGAGAACTTGCAGCCCTTGCTGGGCTCAAAGCGCTCCACGCCCTTCACCAGGCCGGAGATGCCCTCGTTGATGAGGTCGCCCAGCGCCATGCCGTAGCCCACGTACTTGCGGCAGATGCTCACCACCAGCTTGTAGTTGGCGCTGATCATCACCTGCAGGAGGGGATTGGGAAGGCATGTGAGATAAGTGCCTGGACATGTGTGAGGTTGCATGATGGGGACAGGACAACGGGACAGGAGCCAAAATCCTGCAGGCATGCATGATACAAAGCACCAATATGTCACTGCACAACATTTGTATCGACAGTTGCTGCCGGCACACCCCTATCCTGCAAGCACACGCCGCACCAACTTTCCCCACCAACACCACACACCCCACTAACCACCAAACCCCACCCACCTGCTTGGCTGCGCGGCCATGCTGCAGCCTGCCCTGGAACAGCTGCATCGCTGCGCGCATGTCCTCAGGCCCCGCATCGGCTGCCTCAGGGCCTGCGCCAGCAGCCTCCATCCACTCAAAGTCGGTTGGGGGCCTGCCCAGGCTCTGCTGCAGCTCCTTGGCTGCTGCTTCAAGCTGCAGCAGGTCCTGCACCATGCTGGCGAGGTCGCGCTCCTGCTCTGCTGACAGCAGGTCCACGCGCATGTCCTGCAAGAGGGAGCAGCAGTAGACAAAGCATGCGGACACACTCGTATCAGCAACTAGCAGCAACTCCAGAAAGGCGAGGCAGTGTTGATGAGGCAAGGCGTACCTACTGTGATGATCACAGCCACAGCTGAGCATCATCTGCTCCCTCACAGCGCTGGAAACCCTGCCACTGCGCATGCATGCTACGACACAACGCATGCTATGACCCCAAGCTCAACAATCAACGCACCAGGCCGTTGATGTTGTTGTCGACCAGCTTGCGCAGCTCAGGCAGCGGCGCAACATTGGCTGACGCCGTCGCCTGCATCGCCAGTGCCGCTGCGCCCGTCGGAACAGGCCTGTTGCGGCTGCTGCTGCTGCTGCTTGCGCCACGCACAACGCGGCGGGACGCACGTACAGCAGCACTGCCCTTGGCTGCTACAGGGTTGCGCTGAAGCACTAGCGGCTGGAAGCCCGACTGTACAGCAGGCAAGCTGCTGCTGCGCCTGAGTGGCTGCGACAGTGCTGTTGATACTGCTGCGGGTGGTGCTGCCGCGGTCTCGACAGCAGCTGCTGCTACTGGCGATAACGCGGCGGCAACTACTGATGCCTTGCGCCCTTGCTGGAGAGCAACTGCTTCCTCTGCTAGTGCTGCAGACGGTGCTGGTGCTGCTTCTGCAGCCACTGCCTGCACTGCTACATGCTGCCCCCGACTAGCTGCTGGCTGCTGCTGTGGCGGCTGCTGGGTGATGCTACTGCTGCTGCTACTGCTAATGCTGCTCTGAGGAGCCGCAGGTGCTGCTGCAGCTGCCGCTCCAGCTGCTGCTGCTGCAGCAGTGGTTGAGCTACGTCGACGCCTGGAGCGCCCTGCAGGAGGCTGCTGCTGGGCAGCTGCGGTCCGCGCCTGCTGCTGCACCTGCGGCTGCCTCTGACGCCGCTGCGACACGTCTGCTGCTGCTGCAGCTATATTTGCTGCTGGGGGCTGCTGCTGCGGCTGCTGTGGAAGCTGCTGCTCAGCAAGCTGCTGCTGCTGCAGCGGCGCTGGGGCAGCAGCAGTAGGAGCTGAACGCTCAAGCCGCATCTGTGCACGCCTGGCCTTGCGCTCAACAGCGCTGTCAGGCTGCTGCTCCTGCTGCTGTGCTGCACTCTGCAGCATAGGCAGAGGTGGCAGCTGCTGCTGCTGCTCCTGCAAGCTGCAGACATCAGCGCCAAGTGGTGCCACTGCTGACAGGTGCTGTGTGCCAGCTGCGCGTGCAGCACGGCGCCGAGCGCGCTCTTCTGCAGCTGTCTTCTTCTGCAGCTTTGCCTGTCGCTGCTCCTTCTTGCGCTCCTCACGGTACGTCTCCTTGAACTTCTGTTGGGTGTCGGCCTGCAGGTGGCGGAGAAGGATGGACGGACACACAAGTGAGCCACGGCCAGAAGGCTTGCAGTGAAGTACAAGTAATGAACGGTACAAGACGACTTGCAGCGTCTACCAATGCATGGACACCAAGACATGCATGATTCATCACGACAGCAGCTGCAAGATCATCCAGCTGCAGCGCTGCACTGTCTGCTGACCTCAGCCCCTTACCCCAAGGACGTAGCAGCCATCGGCTGTTGGCTGGAACTCGCTCATAGCGTTCAGCTCATCCGCCTGAGCTCCAATCTCTTTCATCTGAGCCACCAAGTCTTGCAGCAGGTGCACGGTCTGGCTGGCCTTGTCGTGCTCAGCCCAGTGGCTGCTGGAGAGCGTGCTGGCATCAACTGACTGCACATGACCGTCAACATACTCGACTATGTCTGCTGCTTGGCCGGCTGCCCTGCAGCCCACCAATCGGGCACGCCATGCCCTGCTGCGGAAAGCCAGGCGCCTCCGAGCGCCATTGATGAACGGAACAAATATACGTGCTGAGCTTGTTGAGCTCCGTATGCATGCGGCCGGCCTGAGCAGGCCGAGCGAGGCAACGGGCTGAGCCATGGCAAAGCTGCCGTGGCAGGCGGCTCCTGCTGTTGGTCGGTTGCAACGTAGTAAAAGCGACCTACTCGGCTTTAGATGATTGGAAAGGGCACCAGAGACTCTGGGTGAGGAGTGATCGGTCTCGAAGCGGTGGACCACAAGCAGAGGTGCGTTCCTGTGTCTGTGGGAACACCAGCAAAAACGACAGACCCACTCTCACGGTGCCCAAGCCAACAAAGAGGTCGTCACTGAGGGCAAAGGCAGCTCTTGTGCAGTGCAGCAAGAACGCTTGGCCCTTATAACACCTCACATGACAGACGTGCATTGAGCTTGGAACACAAGTTGAAGGAATTGCCGTGGTGTGTACTTCGCTATCACGCGCCAACGCACAGGGGCTGCAGGTCAAGGAAGTGTCCTACGTGGCACTGCCCTGCCGGGGTGCCCCCCGGTGTGCCCAATCCTGAATATTCCTGCCGGCATGCGTGCGGACAACGTGGCAACATTTGCAGATGAGCTGCATGCATGGTATGCCGCACAACTCGCAATTCAACCCAGCCTGCAGTCAGAACATGGGCCGGATCCACTATCATAGTATGCTGGCCGTCCAAGCCTTGGACAGCAAGGTCAGGACAGCTGAGGTCAGGGTGCAGGAATGCTGTAAAAGCAGCAGCACCCTAGGAAAGCTGTGAGTGCCAACCCACTGTAACACCGACAACAAGTCACAGCAGGATGCTTGGCTCCCTTCTGCTGATCTGCTTCAACCAAGCATGCAGGGGAAAGGTGATTCAAAACACCAAACACGGCATGCATTTAGAGTCATGCCTAGTGAGGTGATGGTGCGTCACGCGTGCAGCGTGTGCCAAGCGTGCCATGCTGCAGTCGGGTGCCTGCACACACTCAACATGCACACTCAGACACACAACTTGTGCTCAAGGTGCACTGCATGCCCCATCAAATCACAGAATCAACTCCACACACCGCCCTGTTGCACCGTATGCATCATCCATGCACTCCGCCTGCCTGCCAGAGATTAAATAAACTCTACTGGTGCCCACACACACAGGTTGTGGCCAGTCCTCTGCTTTGCACCATGCAACTCCCCCCCCCCCGCGCCACCGCCCGTCGCCCACCCATTTACCAGCCACTTGCTACCCGCCGTGCACACAGCCAAATCAACTTCACAACGTGCGCACAGCCTGCTGCTAGCTCACACCTTCGCTGCTGCCGGCAGCAGTGGGCGTGTCGCCCGCTGCTGCTGCTGCTGCTGCTGGGGGCGGCTCCTGCAGACCACCTGCTGCTGCTGCTGCCTGCGGTGCTAGGTCACCCGGCTCGTGCTGCTGCTGCTGTGCTGCTTCCGCACTTGGCTGCTGCTGCTGCTCCTGCTGTTCTAGCTGCTGCTGGGCAGGTGCCCCTGCTGGCTGCTGCTGCTGCTCCCTGCCCAGCAGGGAAATCTCGCGAATGATGACGGCTTTCTCCTCCTTGAACTGCTCATCCTCATCTGCAGGCATTGGCAGCACACACGTACATGGCATGAGCGGTGGTGCAGCAGGCATGCTGACGGCACCATACAACCAACGGAAGACAGCACCACCCACAGCAGCTTGTGCAGTTCACACCCCAAGCGGCCTGCTGCTGCTCATGATGATGATGATGATGATGATGATGATGATGATGATGAGGTGCACACTGCTGTTCATGGTGCTGCTGGTGCTGCATATTGGCTCTCATCTCTACTCCCACGCTGTGGCACTGCTGCTGCGACTGCCAACCGCTGTGTGCGCTGTACGTGCTATCTGAAAAGATCAACACCCCTAGTATTCGCTGGCTACCAGTGCAACGCTCTAGCTGTGCCCTATCCTCACACTGCTGCTGCTGCTGGTGATTGGCTGCAGTCATCCTGAAGTACTGCCTGTATCCCTATCGTTCAAGTGCGTGCTGGCGTCCGTCTCACCCCTGTCGGTGTGGAAGTCGTCCAGTTGAGACTAAAGTAAGGCCCTAGTTCCTAGTGCTGGCTGGCTGCCGCTGACCTTTATCTCTGTCAATCTAGTGCTGGCGTGCACCTCACCCCTGTCTGTGTGGAAGTCCTCCAGGTACTTGAGCAGCTTCTCCCTGTTGTTGGTCAGGATGTCCACAATGGCCTGCGGCTTGTTGGGGTTGGCCACAAACACCTGGCCGCCAGCAGAGGCACAGCGACACAGCGGCAAACGCCACAGATTAGATCATTGCTCTCGCTGCCAGCAGAGGCGCCAGCAGAGGCACACAGCAACAAACGTTACACTACAGGTCACTACTCTTGCTGTTGCCAGCTGTTGTCTTGCAGGACCTGGCCTGCAGCTGCCCAGCAGACCAAACGTATCATAGTATGTGTGTGACAGGGAGGACTCTCAAATGAATGTGTGCTTGCCAGCAGCATCATGCACCTAACGCTGCTGCGCTTGCCCTGCCACAAGATGCTAGCACTTTGACTGAGCTAGCGCCACAAACCTTCATCATCATCCCCAACCGCACACCCCGATCCTAGCACTTCAACAGCATTGTGGCTGAGAGAGCACTGCAGGCATCATCACCGACCCCGCTCCCACCTTGAAGACGTGGAAGGCCTCAAACTGTATGTTGCGGCTGCTGTCCTTGAGCAGCAGCATCATCTGCATCAGGTTCTTCACGTCGCTCACGTAGCGCATCATCAGCCGCACGTTGCAACGGTCAAGCAGCAGCTCGCCAAGCAGCTGCAGCAGCACTCAACAGAGAAAGAACACCCTTTGATCAAATGGCGGTGTGCATACTCTCTACAGGCCAAACCAGTACAACAGCAGCTGCGCTCTGCCACAACAGCTGAGCCGAATCCAAATTCACCCAGCTGACCACTGCCACGCTTGCCAAACGATGATTCCTAGGAGCTACCTAGCGTACCGCCCTTACCTTAAGCGACTGCCGCCGCGTGACGTAGTTGTTGCTCTGCAGCAGCGCTGAGAAGGCGTCAAAGAAGCGCGTGAAGTTGTCCTGCAGGAACTGCGCCACCACCTGCTTGTGGCGAGTCAGCAGGTCCTGCAAGCACGCACGGCACCAAACATGCATGTTGTAGCGACGCATAAGGCGCAGAGCACAACCAGGTGTGCATGTGCTGGCAGGGTAAGGGCAAGCAACCATGCCCTTCATTGGCATTGGGCCAGCATTGCATTCGACTACAGTCGTGCAGCTGTATTGCATAGGGCACTGCGGCTGCCGCTCAACAGTTGCTGCGCTATGTAGGCATGCCCTGCCACATTGCAGCAATATAAGCAACAGCATCCGCTGCGCACGGCTCAATGCCGCCCCTCAGTAAGCTGTACGCCACGCTGCAGCTGAAACACCTAGAGACAGGGCACCAAGCCTGTTGCTGTTGCTGATCTCGCTGCTGCTTCTGCTGGTGCTGATCACTGCCACATGCGCAAGCTTGACTGCTGCTGCTGCTGCTGCTGCTGTTTGTTCACCTTGAACGACGAGAATGCATCCGAGGCTATCTCAAAGTTTGCCACTTCCACGCGCTGGAAGAACTCCATGAGGTCGTCACCATACAGCTCCATGCTGCAGTCAAGCACAGAAAACCAACGGACAGATGCCAGTAGCGTGCTATGTTGGCACAAGCTGCAGCACTACGCATGGCACAAGCTGCAGCACTACTGGTGGGAATGCATGTTGGCACAAGCTGCAGCACTACTGGTGGGAATGCATGTTGGCACAAGCTGCAGCACTACTGGTGGGAATGCATGTTGGCACAAGCTGCAGCACTACTGGTGGGAATGCATGTTGGCACAAGCACCGGAGATGTGCAAGTGAGCAATATCATGCTGCACAGTGCTGCCTGAAGCCATCCAAAGACGGCAGTGGGTATGCCTAGCACATGTGCACACTCAACCTGCGATGCTGAGCTATGGCATGCCACGTGCCCTGCATTGTGACCACTCCAGCTGGTGCTTGCTTTATTCCTTTTACAATACACAGCTGGCACGAATGATCAAGTGGTGGCACTCACGTTGCAAGCTGCTCGTCCCTGATGCAGTCCCTGTACATGCTGCCACAGTTGAGCGCAATGGCAGGGTCATCGTACCTGCAGCAGCAGCAGCAGCAGCAGCACCAGGTGATACTTCAAGCAAGGCACTGCAGGCATGCACGCTGCTCATGATCGTGCGCGATCAATTCGCCACCCAACAAAAACGCAAACACAGTGCTTGCAGCCTCATCCAGTACCCTGCAATGCTGCTCTATGTGCAGCAGTATGGTGTGGCCTCATTTTCCCTGCTGCTGCATGCTGCCACATGCTGCAGCCTCATCTCCTCATCCCCTCTCACCCGTCAAACAGCCTGCGCAGTATCTGCGGGTGCTGCTCCACATAGATAGCGCCAGGCGAGCGCTCTGCTGCGTCCTCCTTGATGCGCACCAGCGCTCCAAACACCTAGCAAGGAGAAGCAGAAGACTGAGGTTCAAGCATGTTCAGCCACGGTGGCAAGGGGGCCCATCTAGACATGTGACAGGACTGCGTTTTGCTGCATTATCTTTGCAATTTTGAGTATTCTGCAATCCTTCTCACCTGCGCTGCATCCTTGCGCGTCTCAAAGTCCAGCAGCGAGATGCTGCTCACCAGCAGCAGCACAAAGTTGGTGCGCACAACCTGGCAGAACAGGGAGGTAGGAACACGGGGGCAGCAGGTTGCAGGAGCGGTACAACTGCTTGAGCATGTGGCGCAGGAGTGTGTCTGTAGACAGGGTGAGAGAGTGACCAGCAGCAAAAGGTGGCTGCACACGACCGTTGCAGGCAGGCAAGCAAAAGGAACCAACATATTACAGGCACCGGATGCCTTTGCAAATTGATAGGGAGATGAAACGCAGCAGAAGCGGATTCTTCAGGTGACAAGCAAGTACAGTTCAGGCTGGCGCACGCTTTTGCGCACGGTGAAAGAGCGGTGTGCTGGCGACGGTTGCGCGGTAAGTTGTGATGGTAGCATAGAGACACTGCGGTTGTGCCAAATATTCAATTGCACAACAAGATCAGGTGCCTGCAGGACAGTTGCTGTGGACACCAGCATGCCTGAACACCCAAAACCTCTTTGCTGTAGCACACTATCATGATGTGTGGCAGCTTGCAGGGGTGGGGTGTGTGCTGATTTCATCTGAACCCGTTTATGTTAATGCTGCAAGGCAGCCTACAATCGAGGCATTTGCTGTGCTGCAACTGCAGTTGTGCAGAATATGCAAAGGGGCAGACCAGTACCGAGCCTGTCCGCTGCTTCTGTACCCGCTGCTGCAGTGCTGCCTGCTGCCTGCGACTGCTGCAATAGCATTGCACGCACATGCCAGGCTGCCTAGGTTGTTGATACTCTCTGGCGCAGCATGCAACACGCTTGACTCACATGGCAGCTGCAGGACGCTGTAAAAAGATGTCAGCATTTGCCACACAAGCGCTGCACTTCCGCAGACGTTCTGATTCCAACGTTTGCGGTCCGCATGCGCATAAGACTACATAGCTGCGTGTGTTGAGCCATATTCATACTTGTGTAAGTCTAGATGCTGCATGTCGTGTGCATTGTTGCTCACTGTGTGCATGTGCCCGGCAGTGCAGGCAGTGATGAGTTGGTGAGATGGGGGTTGTGAAGGCGTGTGCAGGCCTTGCTGCCTGCCAGGTACATGCCCACTCTTGGTACAGCACCTGCTGATTGTGATTGCAACCATGTAGTTCGATCGTAGTTTGTTGCATCTACGCTCTTACCTCCTGAGCCAACGCAAGCACACCCTCGCGGGTAGGGTCATGGCCCTGCTCGTCACCAAAGAGCCAGAACTTCAGGTAGCCGAGGTTTTTCCGCACTGTGGCTTCTTCTTTCTCTCCTCGCTCCCGCCCCAGCTGCCCCAAGGCCTCCAGCGCCGCGCATGCTTTGCTGAGCACCTCAGCGGGTGTCTTCGGGCGCTCCTTCACAAGCTTGCGTATATCGAACAGTTGCGGCATGATCAAGTTCAATCAACGATTACTATTGATTATGCATGATTCTGGTACTGCAGATACAGGGGTAAGTGAATTGCCGCCCTGATCACTGTGATCAGGGAGCTGAAGCACAGTACACGACGTCTAACAATAAGAGGATAGGGATCGAGATAATCCTGCAGCATTGAACCTTCCAAAACCGGAACACCCCTTGCACGTTTCGCGTGGGTGGTGGGACCAGGCTTTTAGCTGCTTGAAGTACGGATCGCTGCATTTCAAGTCACTTCAATAGCTGACAGCACTTTGTTGCTGTTGGGGTCTCCCAGCCGTGCGCCGAGGTGGTGCACTTCGCACACACTACAAGTTGTACTGCATGTGTCACAGCATCACAGCAAGCTGGCCGAGCTCGTGAGCTGCAAAACGTCAAGCCTTGATGAGTACATAACTCGTGCTGTTACTCTCAGAAGGTGTCATCATCCAGGCACGTGCTGGTGAAACTCACTCTTGCATTGATGCCAGGCTGGCCCAGCCAGTCGGCTGACAGACTGCCCCGCCAGTCTGCCATAGCAGGTCCCACTCCAGTGGGGCAGTCTGCCACAGGCCTGAGGTAGCGAGTCCTAGTTGTTAACAACATCATGACCCTTTTTGATCATTGTGGCTTTGTCACAACGCTGTGCATCTTCTGAGCTTTGCAGACAAGCCCGGCCCGGCTGTGCAAGGGCGTGATGAGGCTTCAATCACACAGCTTGAAGCTTGGGCTTCCACCTGGGAGCTTCCGTTATGTGTGTTATGCTGCACAGAATGATGTTACTTTGCTGTATCAGGCGAAGCTTTGGAAGTTTAGCAGTTGCTCAGGACCCTCAGGGCTGAGGATTATGACCAGTGAGTGGGGTTGTTGCCATAGCACTGCGTGGTGCCAGCTGCATGTAAACTGCTGAATTACAAACGATTCAATCAACCGCAGCTGCAGTCTGCGACCACGCGAGTCAGCCCGTTCGCACCTGCCATCAAGCATGCAGCTTTCACGTACCCACTTGGCTCGTCCAGTCGTGCACACACGGTGACTGCGCGGCCAGTAGCTTCGAAGGTCTACTTGAGCCGTTAGAATAGATTGCTGACCAATGGTTGTTGGCTGCTCACAGATCGAGGCCCAGGTTACTTGTGAGGGCAGCAGCAGCAGCTGACAGCAAGAGGTAAGCCCAGTGATGTTTTGCCTGTAGGATGTCACAACTGCGATGATTGCTGTCTATACCATGAGCATGCGCACAATTATTGCATCAAAGCAAAATCTCTGCTTGCCTGTGTCTGCTGCTGCTGCTGCTGCTGCCCGTGCTGCCTGGACTTCTGCCGCTCCTGCTGCCAAATTCTTGCGTGCACATGTACCTTGCAGGGCAGCAGCAGAAGCAGCAGTTGACAAGTATGTAGCAAGCGGCTCAGTGGTTGCCTTCGGCAACGGCGAGCTGGTAAGCAGCAGCAGCAGCAGAAGCAGCAGCACCTGCATGCTGTGGCTGGCTAGCTGGCAGCACATCACTTTACGCGTGTCGTGTCAGAGCGCCAGTCAAGCAGTTGCTCCAACACAAAACCATTGCAGCTCGTGGAACACTATGGAACAGCAAACATGTGTCGCGGTCTCAGACAAATTGTAGTCAATGCGTTGGCCCTGGCGCTGCTGCAGGTCAACCAAGCCATTGCGTACCTGGGGTCCTGCCTGATGAACAAGAAACTCGAGGTGAGGGCACTGCACATTTGGAAGCGGGCCAAGCAACCTTTGCGGCATTCAAGCAGTTGTGGCAGGCAGAAAAAAATCTGCACTTGTTGGTCAACATGTGGACGTGCCATTGAAGCTGATGCTTGTTGCTGGGTAATTATACAGCCCCAGCAGCAGCCAACAAGCTGCTACCACCCACCAAATGCTGGCGCTGACATATGCTGACTGCCACGTCCCTCAAGCATGTATTGTCGCTGCTGCCGCTGCTGCTGCGAATCCTGACGTCTTGTCCATGTGCATCATGGTGCTGCAGAACGTAGTAGCGGTGCCTGTCAGCAGTGCAGCAGCGCATGAGGCAGCCTACCACGGTGTGCCACTCACAACACTTCAAGATGCAGAGCAGGTGGGCAACAACAATTTGGTGTCCTTTGATGCTTTATATAGCAGCGCACGGCAACTGCGGCACCAACTGCTGGCTGAGTGCTGGCAGTGCATGTTTGTTGATGTACAGTAAAGAGCAGCAATACTTCGGCACAACCAGCAGCTGGTATACATGTAGCAGCATCCACACATTGCGACTGCGCAGGCCACAACTTGATGCAGCAAGGCCCACCGCCTCAGCTGCTGTCTGTTTCGCCGGCAATAAGCTGACTTGGCTTGATTTGGTTTGCTGGTGCTCCAGTGCCAATTTGGCAGATACTGGCAGAGCATGCTACATGGCACATGCTAATTGTTGACGGAAGCAGGTGTGCATGTTCCATGAGCTGCCGTATGTTACTTATCATGCTGCTGTATGCCGCGCAGGTGTTGCTGCTGCTCGATCAAGCAGATCAGTATGACGAGTCAGCCAACGCAGCACTGAAGGGCATACGAGCAGAGCCACAGCAGCCAGAGCTGCCACGCCTGCGGCAGGCGCTAGGCACAGCAAAGAAGGTGGTGCTGCTTGCTGAGTCACAAGACGTGAGTGGTAGCCTCCCGATCTCGAACTAGGTCATGCCTGCCTGCAGCCCATTGCATTGTGGTGCTCGCTGAGTCACAAGACGTGAGTTGCAGCCTCACAATCTCGAATTAGATCATGCATGCCTGCAGCCCAATGCAATGTGCTTGTGCTGCTGAGTCACAAGACGTGAGTTGCAGCCTCCCGATCTCAAGCTATTTCATGCATGCCTGCAGCTCAATGCATTGTACTTGCGCTGCTCGCTGAGTCACCAAACATGAGTGCAAAAACAGGCAGCCTCCTAACGTCAAACCAGATCTGGCACGCCTGCCGCCAAATCGCGTTGGGCTTGTGCCAGCTTGCGCGTTGCTGCAGCCGCAGGCGTGGCGTGCATTCGCGGTTAGTGCTAGCAAGAGGAAGGGCTCTGTACGCAGGCCGGTCATGTTCAGCAATGCCGGGTGTTGCAGCAGTGAGCTGTACTTGCGCCACATCCTCATTGTTGCTGGCATCGTGCTGTGCTGTCACTGCTGCAGATTGTGCCGCAGCTGTGTGCGTCGCTGCCTGTGTTCATTGACAGCGCCACGTGGGAGGAGCCTGCTGAGGCGCTGGACAACCTGTTTCTGGGAGACGCGGAGATCTGGTGAGCATCACTGATTAATGGTCAATGGTCTGTCATAACTGACACATGCCATGTGTAGCAGTGCTGCAATTGTAGTACCTCTTCGTAGGGAACGCAAAGATCCGGAGAGCCATCTTGGGGCCTCCCGTTGGCTCTTAGTGAGGGTTGCCGCTCCTGGTTGTACATCACATCACATCAGCACTCAACATTGCTCTGCTGCCTGTGCTGCAGGCGGCGGCCAGCGTCGGGTGTTGCCAACCCACGTGGTGGCGACAACCCCTACGTGAGCCCTGACGGCCACAACATCGTTGACGTGCGCTTTTATGAGGGCATGAAGCTGTTCGGTGAAGACACAAAGGTGAGGGGCCATACCTCACCGTCAGAAGATTCTGTGCACACGTTTTGCTTGTGCAGTGGTTGCCAAGTACAGCACAGTAGTGCAGACATATGTTGGTGCCAGCTGTGCAGTGCTTGAAGGCTCCTGCGTTGCTGCACACACTGACTGCATCACATACACTGCCACAAGAAGACACTGATCGGGTATTTTGTTGATGACGGTGAGGATGTTGGCCTTTACTTGACTGTGTGGCAGCAATGGTGCATGAAGCTGCAGCACATCTTCCCAGCCCTGCGTGTTACCAACACAATATTGCGTCCACGCTGCTTCAACTGATCACCTCTGTCCTGCTTGACACTTTCCACTGCCCTGCCGCTGGCTTGCAGTACGACCAGATAGCGCAGGAGATTGACCAGATTGAAGGTGTCGTCACGCATGGCCTGCTGCTGGGTGTGGCTGATGCTGTGGTGGTGGCAGACCCCAAGCAGGGAGTGCGGGTGCTGGAGCCCAAGGCAGCAGCAGCAGCAGCACCAAGCAGCAGCTGAGTGGTCACTTAGTTGTGGGCTGCACTGCAGCACGATGCTGCTGTTGGTAGAAGTGTTGGCTTTGCCGTTTGAACTACTGCTGAGCAGCCTAGGCCTGATAGCAAGGTAACTTTAGGCCAGTTGCCAGTTTGACCGTCAAACTTTGAGTTGCGGCAACGTAGTGACGCTCAGCCGCTGCCAGCTGAGAAACAACCTGTGTTGGGTTCTGCGTCATGAAACTTCCACTTGATCAGAGGACGTTGGCCGTTTCTATGGGCTGCAGATACTAGGGACTAGGGACCGGCACGCGGGAGTGAAAAGGCAGCTGGTTACAACTTGTACCGGGTAACCGACTGCAATTGGTCAACATGCTGCAGCCGCTGCATGCGTTAAATCACTGCTCATGAGCACGTCGCAAGCAAAGCACACAGGCCCTGCTGGCCGGCAGCTGAAAAAACACAGCTCTCCAACTTCTTGTGTGAGTCACACTTCAGAACGGTCCAGCCAACAGTTGGCTGCCATCATGCTGCGCAGCATGCTCCTGTAGCGATGGGCCAATGTACAGCCACACGTGCATGAGCGTGTGATGCATGCTCCACGTACCGCTCATAGTCAAACAATGAATGTGCAAGCTGCAACAAATCTGCTAAGCCAAGGCACCAAGGCACTCTTGTAAACACACGCAATCTGTGGCACTCATTCGCAAGGACCACCTGCTGAGGAGTGCACGCCAGCCAAACACACTGATCAGCAGAAATGCGACAAATTGCGGGCAACCCTGTCCAGTGCATAACACATACTTGCGGAAGCTGCTGCTACCTACAATGTGGCGCACTCCATCTGCATCCGTGCACAACACAGGCATTGCGGATGCCTTCGCTTGAGGACACTGGGCTGCTCTGCAAGTTCATGCCCACACATGCTGTGCAGTCATCGCATACTGAACCGCATGCAGACCTGCCGCAACGGCACATGTCAATAAAATGCAAGACCCCCATGCCGTGCCAAATATGTACACGTCTTGACCACAGGCACTCTCGGGGCCTGTGGTGCCAGCCGAACAGCAGCATGGCACTTACGGCCTGCACGGTCCACAGGCTACTGCACTTGCCTTCAGCTTGCGCAGTACATGCAGCTGTGCTGCAGCAGCATCACAACTAAGCGCTGACTGTGTCCAGCGTGGCACGCCCTGTCGCTGCCGCCACTGCCCCCACTGCTGAGCAAAACACCAGGCACATATGACGGGTGTACACCTTCTGCCAGCGTGATCGCGCCTTGCCGCTGCTGCACCAGGCGCATCCGCAGCACAACGCTGCTGCGGCTGCTGCTTACTCCAGATGCCTGTAGGAAAGACCTAACTCCGACACGGGCCACACGCGCGCCAGCTGTTCAGCAGCAGCTGGCCGCCTCTGCAGCATGACGCCGCTCTGCTGCTGCCGCTGCCGCCGGCGCTTAGGCCAGGTACACGTAGACCTTCCTGTCGTTGGGGTCGCGCTCCAGGAACTCGCGCTCGATGAGGCTCTCGATGCGCTTCTTGATGAGCGCGGGGTTGGGCAGGAAGCGCGACGCCAGCTGGCGCGTCACCTCGCTCACCACCGCATTGTGGTCCAGGCGCTTGCGCGACTTCATGATGCGCACGATGGCCGCCTCGATCTGCGGCTTGCGGTCCTCCTCCACCTGAAGGGCCAGCAGCAGAAGAGCAAGCCCGAAGCTATCAACATGCAGAGTTCTACGCGCAGTGACAAGCCGCCCTTGTAGATGATGGAGCCAACATTGTAGTGCAGGTATAACGACAAAGACATACACGATGGCCGCCTCAATCTGCGGCTTGCGGTCCTCCTCAACCTGAAGGCGCCAGCAACAGTATGCATGGTGCAGAGTGTTGCAGAGTCTTGCTGAGCCAAGTGCATTAACTACACTGTGTGTGATGTGGACGGTAGTTTCTATAATTTTGGGATGTTCATCAGTATGCTGGAGCAGCCGTGTGTACATGCAGTGACAAGCTGCCCCTGTCGACAGCTGCGCTCAATACTGTAATGCAGGTATAACAGGGAAGGGCTTACAACCCCCCAGGCAGCCCACACCCAGATAAAAGTGCGAAACATGGCTAATGGCAGGAAGTTGAATCACTAGCATACACTTTGCCAGTTGTCCTGCCACAAGCCTTCCCCACAACTCAAGCCCGACCAAGAAGCCTGCCTGAACACCCCCCCTCTGGCGCACCTTGTGCCGCGTCTCCTGCTTCTCCACCTCTCCCTCCTTCTGCGCGCTGACCGTGCCAATCTTGATCTTGTACAGCTTGCTGCTGAAGGCCTCGTTGAAGGTGAAGCTGTCGCTCTCCTCCACCTCCTTGCTCATGGGCTCCTTGCGCAGCACGTTCTTGCCTGCAGCAGCGCAGCGGCAAGAGCATAGCGGCACAGCCAGAATCATGAGGAAAGCTGATTGTATGAACACACACGGGCGCAGTAGCCATGGTGAGCAATACCTGCAGAAAGCAGCACTAATGCCACACAAGTTCGAGGCAACATGACATGGCAGCTGGTGGTTGCACCGGCATCAGTGATAGTGGGCAGTCCAAACATTGTTTGCCCACAACGCAGCAGGATTGCGGCTAGCTGCAGCAACCGACCCTCCCCCCTTCAGCATCACTGCGTTCTGACAGCTTGCGATTGCTGCAGGTTAGAGAGCAGAGTGCTGAAAGAAAGGGGCAAGGGAGCATGGACAGATATGATCGGGTTGCCAGCGCAACTCAACCTTGGCGCATTCCAGGCTCTGCAGGCTGCACTACCAAGCCTCACGCTTGCTGACACAGTCACAACAGCAATACAGGAGTATCACAGCCACGCACACGGCGCTTGCAAACATATCTCACCCTTTGCGCAGGCGAGGCTGCACTACAAATGCTCATGCTTGCTGACACAGTCAGCACAGCACTACATGAGTGCACAGCAGTAACACAGTTTGAAAAGCAATAGCGTAATGCGACTGGCTACAGCTACTGTTGAGACAAGTTCAGACTATTGTTGACTCTGTTTTGTCGTATTACATGGAAAGCGACGCGTTTCGGGCTCTTCACCCTTCATCTGTAGCCAGTCGCATTACGCTATTGCTTTTCAAAATGAGTGCACAGCACTACATGAGTGCACAGCACTACATGAGTGCACAGCACTACATGAGTGCACAGCACTACATGAGTGCACAGCACTACATGAGTGCACAGCACTACATGAGTGCACAGCACTACATGAGTGCACAGCACTACATGAGTGCACAGCACTACATGAGTGCACAGCACTACATGAGTGCACAGCAGTAACACAGCAACGTACAAGGCGCCTGACAAACCCATGCAACTCACCCTTGGCGCAGGCCAGGCTCTGCAGGCTGCACTACAAACACTCAAACTTTCTGACACACTTTGACGACAGCAACATAGGCGTACAAGGCGCTTGCAAACGTGTCTCACCCTTGGCGCAGGCCAGGCTCTGCAGGCTGCGCTTGAGCTCCAGCGCTGGGATCTCCGTGGCCTCCGCGATCTCCCGGTAGCTCAGCTGCTCCGCGTCGTTGAACAGCAGCAGCACCACCATCTGGTACGTGGACACCTGCAGCAAGGTAGATGCACATGGCAGCACTATGTGAGGCCTCGCCATGACCAGATGCTAGCTGCAAAGTCTGTCAACGTTGCCCCCTGCAGGAACCAAGGCGGTACAAACCCACACAACTTATATGGCAGACTATTGGAGACTAGCTCAGATGCATAACCGTCCATGGTATCCAGCAGGTAGCGTGAACCGTTATGCATCTGAGTTGAACTTCAAACTTTTGAGTTGCAACCCATTTCATTGGGGCTGGCATATACCAACAGTTCAGGCCGCACACATGCACGCAGTTCACGCGCTGTCAAACGTATCCTAGCCACATCATGCGTATGTGACACTTAAACCATCCACGGACCGTCAATCTTGCAACCTCTCATGCAACGTAACCAGCAGCGGCATGGTGTACATTAAACAGCGTAAATCTTGATAGCCCTTGGACTTTGCATTCATACACGCCAAGCTGGCATACACACCAGACCAACATTGCACTTGCCAGTTTACCAATGAAAAAACCACAACATCCACTCACAACACCCACTTACACAGCCTACTAACACCAGCAGCAAACGCCATGCATGCTGGGTGCGCTCACCGTGATCTCGTGCTTGGCCTTGCCGTTGTTGAAGGTGGCCTTGAGGTCAGCCGTGCCCATGTTGGTCTGCCACGCCAGCCGCCGACCGTTGTGTGCGTTGGTGTAGAACTCCTTGAACTTCTCACACGCCGACTCCAGCTGCGCGGGCAGCACGCACTTGGAGGCGGCCTGCGTGGGCCAGCTGCCCGTGGTCAGCACCTGCACGTGAAGCGGCAAGCACAATGGTTTGAATTTGTGTGGCGGAGTGACATTGTCTTGCAGACTGCACGAATGGACGTGGAACAGGCAGCACATGGGACACTGTATATAGGGTGGCCTCATGCTCCCTGCTCGTGTCAAATTAGCTACAGCAACACAGTGAGCAAGCTGTCACGATAAGCTGGCAAATACACCCAAGCATATCATGCACAGACCATCGCCGCAGCTGCACACTGACGTCCAGTGGCAGCTGCTCTCCTTTCTCAGCGTATCACCAACACGGAAACACACATGCACACCGTTGTTGATGCGGGTAAAAGAACAGACATGTCACACAGCGCCTGCAGGCCAGCCCCCCACCTGCATGCTGAGGTCCAGCGGCAGATGCTCTCCTTTCTCAGCTAACAACCAACACGCGAAAAAACACAGGCACAACTGCTGCTGCGGGCAGAAGCACAGACCAGTCACAAAACACCTGCAAGCCGCCACCGCACCTGCACGCTGAGGTCCAGCGGCAACACCTTCCCTGTCTCAGGATATAGCTTACAACCAACACGCGAACACACACGAGCTCAACTGCTGCTGCGAGTAAAGGCAAAGACAGATTACAAAACACCAGCAAGCAGCCACCCCACCTGCACGCTGAGGTCCAGCGGCAGCTGCTCTCCCTTCTCAGCTCATATCCAACAAGCGAACACACACGCGCACAACTGCTGCTGCGGGCAGAAGCACAGACCCGTCACAAACAAGCAAAAAACCTACAAGCCGCCACCGCACCTGCACGCTCAGGTCCAGCGGCAGCTGCTCTCCCTTCCCTGTGAGTTGCTTCTTGAATTCTTGCATCATGTCCCTGCTGGTCTTGATGTCTGTGAACATGGACTCCAGCTTGCTGGTGAACTGGTAGCCGCACTCTGTCTTCAGCTTCACCAGCATGTTGCGCTCCGCATCTGCGGGTGGGCATGAGTGCCGGAGCGCAAGTTTGAGAGAGCAGCAGGGAGGGCATGGTAATGAGCAGTGCAGTGGCCATGCGACTGTGCTGACAGCTTCCTCCAGCTTCGCCAGCATGTTGCGCTCAGCGTCTGCAGGTGGCCATGTGCGCAGGCGCGCAAGGTTGTGGGAAGGCAGGGGCCGCAGACAACAGGGATCAAACAATGCGGTGGTCTGGCGACTATTCCGACAGCTGTCTTCGACTGCTATGGCATGTTGCACTTGCCGTCTGCACCAGATTCAAGTCATGTGCAGGTGCATTTGTGACACGAACAGAAGGGGACCTGGCATTGCGTGCAAAGTTTGTTAAGCACAACGCGTCGTATTAAGGCGAATGGCGCATGCGATCAGCTGGTGGAGGATGATTGCACACACGCACAGAATGTCCATTCTGCAGCAGCAATGCACAGCAGCGCCGCACGCGATATGCATGCCAGGGTCCCCTGCCCCGCTGCCTTTGATGCACTCACCGTCTGACACTGTGCGCCCTGACAGCAGGCGCTTGGCCAGGTGCTGCTTGTAGTACTTCTCGAACACGTCCTTCTCCTGCAGGTACCTGCACATCACAGAAGCACGACGGCAGAATGAGCTTCCCGAACGTGATGCAACACAATGCTAACTGCCACACACTGGCACCTTTGCGCTGCCCCCCCCCCCCCGCACCACAGGTACCGCAGCAGCCCAGCAGCCCACAATCAAGCAGCACAAGCGGTGGCTTCAGCAGCACCGTCTGGACACACTTCCGCCTATCACTGCCTGGTGCACCAGGCGGAGATGCAATGCAAGCTGGACCCCACCAGCCGGACATGCAACACGACCTGCACCCCACCAGGCAAACATGCAACGCAAGCTGCACCCCACGAGCTACACCCCACCAGCCGCAGATGCAACGCGCGCTGCGCCGCACCTGAAGAGCGCCATGACCTTGTCCAGCATCAGCTCCACGTCTCCCTCGCTGGCGCCCTTGAGCCCCTTGCGCAGCTTGTCGTCAATGAACAGGCTGATGAACTCGGGGCTGCGCTGCTGCTGGTTGATGAACGCCTCAAACGACTGCGCGCGGCAGAGGGGAAAGGCATGCGCACATACCTATCAGCAGAGCGGATGGGGCTACAAAGCACAGTAAGGACCATTGTAAGCATAGCTTGATGAATCAGCTGGGCTGCAGCAGGTGATGTGACAGCATGCAGCCAAAGGAGCTAGCTGCAGCATCGCAGAAGGCCAGGCTGCCCCAGCCAGCGCTACACAAGAAGCGCTGCGGCTACAGCTGCTGCTCAAATGGTGCTCAACTCCCGGGGTGAGACCTGCTGCTGCTGCTGCTTGATCCTTGCCAGTGTTGGCTGGGGCCTGTTCTGCAGGAGTTGCTGCATCCTCGGACTTGGCCCCACCTGGTTGAGTGTGTTCCTGAAGCTCTTGTCATCCGCGAAGGCCTTGCTGATGGTGGCCTCGTACTTGTCACGCATGCCCAGCAGCACCATCACATACTCCACAGGGTCCTTGGTCTGCAGCACGCAACACAGCATCAGGCCAATGCCATATGTGAGCATTGCTGTGTTGCAGCCGATAGCGCAAGCACAACATACAGCAGCACCGTCACATACTACACAGGATCCTTGGTCTGCAGCACGTACCACAACATCACTTGATCAACAATCTCACGTGTTTCTAGCAAGAGGGGGCAACCATAGAGGAGGTCCAACCACAGCATCAGGCCCAAGAATGCTTAGTATTAGTCCTGCCGTGTTTCGGCTGGCAGCTACATATAGCTGGGCGCACAGAGGCGGCCAGTACTTGTGCATTCAGGACTGCCACAGCACGCAACCCAATATCACAAGTCCCTGCTCAACTTCTGCAAAGGGCGTCGCCAGGCTCTGTGCGGTACTTGTGCGTTTGCATCTGCCACAGCATGCAATGTGGTACCACACGTCACCATCTGCGAAGGCTGTCGCCGTGCTCACCTTCTCTGGGTCGTTGACGAGTGCGCGGCCCTCCTCCTTGATGTGGTTGCCCATCACCGTGCGCAGCAGCGCCAGGCCCTCATCAACACGCCTAGGGAGGCAGCAGGGGGCAGGCGGCAGCAGGGCGCAGGCGGCAACAGCAGCAGCAGCAGGCCGGCCGGCAGGGTTAGGTTGCGTCATACAGATCATCAGTGCCTGCTGCCAATCAATGTTGCTGCCCCCATGCAACTGTTGCGGTTACTGCCCCAAACGGTCTGTTGTGCATGGGCCCCACGTTTTACAGCTAGAAGCAGCCTGACGCCCCTGGTGATGTGTGGGAGGTGGTGTGCGCGTGCTGCTCTATCAGCCACCACGGGTCAGCATGTCTCACAGCGGCCCGCACGATAAAGACTTCATTCCTCGGCTCCTCGCGCTCACATGAACAGGCTGCATGCGACCCACACAAAGGAGCTGCTGCTGCTGCTGATGGTGCTGCCACTGAACCATGCATGTGGTCGCATAAATGTGGTTGCATGGTTCTATGTTCGCATGCCACTCACTTGAACAGGCTGTACATGCGCCCCAGGTCCTCAAACTTGTCGTCCATCAACAGCGGCACCAGCCCACTGCCCTCCATCTCAACCAGCGCCTTCATCTGACGCCAGACAACCACAGCAGCAGCGGCAGCAGAAGCAGCAGCGGCGGCAGAACACGTCAAATGAGCAGCCGCAACCACACAACATGCACAGCAGCGGCAGTGGCAGCGGCAAACAAGTCACGCTAGCACACGCAAACATCAGCCACGGTGCCTGTTGTGCCGCACACACTGACCACCTCCTTTATGAAGCCACCCGCTGCACAATATGACCCATTCAACCCGCTGCTGGGTCCCCAGCAGGCACCATCTAACTGACAACCATTTTCTGTGCAGCCCAGACCGTGTGCGCACCTGCACTGTGATGAGCTCGTGCTCCGCCACGCGCGTGATCTTGGGCTCCGTGCTCTCATCTAGGTAGTTCTTCACGCGCTCAACCTCCTCAGCTAGCCGGCGCTCCGCCTGCAGCAGCAGCAGCAGCAGCAGCAGCATGTGATGTACAAACACAGCCATGCAAGGATTTATAACAAAGGAAGGCAAGATGTCAAGGGCGCAACAAGCAGCACCCCCAACTTCCACCTTCAACTTATTTACTGACTAAACCTACATGTTTGACCAGAGAGAATGCTCAGCCACAGCAGCACGTGCCGGACAATTTCTGATTCAAAAACACATGCTCGTACAGCAGCAAACATATGCTAACCAACGACCCAGACTAGACAGGCGCCGCTGTCTGATCGGCATGTACTGGCATACGAGTACATATAAGCACGCACTCCAAAGGAGATCTGCTGTGCTGCGCGCTGTACACGCGCGCACCTTGAGCATGTACTCTGGCACGTTGCTGCTGGCTATGTACTCCTGCGCCTCCTTGGCGTAGAAGTCTGCTGCTGCTGCCAGGAAGTGGCGCTCAAAGTCCTCCTCGTAGGTGGGCTTGCCCAAGTCCATCAGCATCTGCAAGCCACAAGCACATTCACAAATAACAATGATAAGTTATGATAAGTCCATTGTCAGCTGCAGTGATGTAGCCACAGAACCCCAGAATCTTTGCAAGTCTACATGGCCGAGCTACGCATGTACAGCTACAACAGCAACTAGAAGCAGCTGGGTAAACCGCGCAGCGCTCGCACTGTGCTGACCGGACGTTACCGGGGCTGGCAGAGCAAGACAGGTCTGCTCTGCATCTGCGCTCTGGCACATGTACATGCGCTAGCAACCCCTGCTGCTGCACATCAGCATCAACAGTGGACACCAGCCTGCCTGCGCACCTGCGTCGTCGCTCGCAGCAGCGCCCTGTCTACGATCTCTCCTGCGCGCTCGCGTGACACCATGTCCCCTAGGATGGCCAGCAGCCGCTGGTGGATGTGCGGATGCTGCACCACCTGAGCAGCACAGCAGCAGGTCGCAGCACAGCACAACACAGCACAACACAGCACCGCAGGGTCAGCCACCACCATACAAGGACCGGCTTCCATCACATGCCAGGACGGATGCAGGATGAAAGGTGTCATCACATTCCAGGTCTCATACGCCTGCTCAACATCTGACTGCAGCTAGTCAACAACAGCTGCAGCTGCTCAGCTTTGTACACCCCAGCCTACTTAGCCACCACCACCTCAACCCTGTGCGCTCCAACCTTGCAGCCTGTTTCGCAGCACACTGTCTGCACCTCACTGTGGCTCAGTGTTGTGCTGCTGGCGTGATGACACAGCTGCTACTACTAACTGGACCACAACAGCTGCTGCTGCAGCTGCCCTTCCTGCTGCCGCTGCTAGCAGTGATCCTGCTGCTGCCATTGCTGTTGCTGCAATGCTGTCGCACCTGCTCTCGCCACAGATCCAGCCCCAGCTGGAAGACTGGCGTCTTGTGCTGCTGCGTGACATACGTGCGGTCCATGTACTGCAGGACATCACAGCAGGACATCACAGCAGCAGAAAACAAACCAGGCACACAGTCCTTGTCAGCACACCGCTATGCATTGCAATGCCAATCTCAAAGGGCACACACTTATGCCAGGGTGTACCAGGCAAACTGACCACATGCTGTGTGCTGTCTCGCAGCAGGAGCTCATGCACCCCATGCAGGTGACAGGTCTGCTTGATCTGCTGTGCTGCTCATGCTGCTCCCCCGCCTGCTGTCTAGTGCCATGCACACATCAAGCAACGGCCAAGACCATCTCCCTCACAAAACCCGCCAACGCCCCCAAAACCCAAAAAAGCAATTGGCCCCTTGCCACCCATGCACATGTGCTCTTCTGCGTGCACTTGTTCTGTGCGTCCCAACCACCTCTCCGGCACACACACCTGCACGCACATAACAGACCCACATCACACACCAAGCCTGCTCACCATGAGTATGTCCCGGATCATCTGCGTGCTCTTGTTGTGGTCGTCCCAGCACGACTTGAGCTCCTTGAGGAAAGGCAGCCCCTGCGCAGCCTCTATACGCGACGCAATGCCCACCAAGTGCCTGCGCAGCGCACTGGCCACGCCGTTGTACAGCTTGTCGCCAAACTTGTGCAGCACCATGTTGTACGCATTCCTGCAAGGCGTAGAACCGCACGTTCAGCGACACCCAGCAGCGTAAGCCTGAGATGCTGCTGCCCAGAAGCATACAGCAAGACAATCAGCAGGACAAAGCAGGAAAAGGGAAGCACTGTGTGGTGCAGGTGCTGTACAGCTACAACTGCGGCATGCTCAATGCACTGTGCTCGATGTTTGCGGCACTGCAGATCCTCCCAGTCCGTCCATCATTGATTGAACGTCTTGATTGATGCGTACGTAGTTCCTTGCTTTGCACTGAGCAAAGAACACCCTGCGTTGCTGCTGCACCTGCTGCTGGCTGCTTGACTCTGGCTTGCAGCTGCAGTGACCCTGCACCTGCTGCTGCTGCTGGCCCAAGCCTTGACTTGAAGCACGCTCAGCACACACAGTGCGCCATCTATACTAGCTCACTACAGCTGATTGCAAAGCAGCCTCAGACCGCTGCTGCACCTGCAAGATGTTGCGATGTAACTATACGCTGCGCAAGCTGCTGCCGGTAGCCGTGCCTTGGACACGGCACACTACTAACTTAGCCCTATCCATGGCATCAGGGGGGAGGGCAACTGCTTGCAGGACAGCCTCACCTGTACAGCTCCTCAAAACTGAGCCCGCTGGCGTTCTGGTTGTGGATCTCCCGAATAGCAGACTCCAAGATGCGCCATGTCTTGTCTGCAGCACCATGCGCAGAAGCAACAGCAGAGTTGAAGAGCAGTACGCCATGCCTTGCAGTTGCTACAAAGATTCACATGCTACGGTCAGAAATAGAGGGCAGTACTCACCGACTGTGGACGAGGTGTGAGCTGCGCATGCACTGCTGTGATATGTAGACAGTAGCAGCAACAGCAGCAGGTCTCCTAGGCACCAAGCCTGCCAGCACCCACCTGCATAGTTGGGGTCTAGGGCAATTGGGTGCTTGAAAGGCTCGATCTTGAACGTCTGCACACGCAGATCGCTGTCAGCTGAAGCCCTGCTGCCCTGTTTCCGAGGCATAGAGCAGCAAGCTGCCTTCTCACGCTCTTCTGGTAGAGCTGCCGCTGCTAGGCTTCCATGACGGTACCTTTAGTATTCTTACTGAGCTTTAATGCACTCCAATGCTGACAACTCCCTGGATCACGGGCTGATGTGGCTGTGTGTGTGTGTGTGTTGCCTTGCTTCCAATTCTTCTCACTCACCGAGCCTCTCCCTCTACCCGCCATGATGCCCCTGTCCCGATGCAACTAGATCACCGATTTCATTCAACCTGCACGGCGCAGGGCGCTGCTGCCTGGCCAAGCGAGCCCTGTCGTTGCTGTTTCACGCAAGATTAGCAATGGCTACCGCTTTTACTCGGCAGAATACTGGTGATTAAGATAAGAATACGAAGACAAATAGCCTTGACTGCTCTTGCAACAGGCGTACAGCACAGCTATGGCGATGCAAGACAGCAGTAGCAGTACCAGGCCAGAGTCTGTGAGTGCTTCCTGTTCAGCAAGGCGTCCTGTAAACAGAGTGACCTCAGCATCACAAGCGTGCCACGCACTGCAAACTCATACGTGCAAACACGCATGCCCAGCGCGTCATTTGTCATTGTCATTGCCAGGACCTGCCAGGTTCAGTTAACCTGCAACAGGCGGACATGCACCTCTGGCCACAGCCTTCCTCAACAGACGAGGTTGCCAATGTATATTTTCATACCCTGAATGTGATTTGGCCTCTTTGCAGAGCCTGGATGCATACAGTACAGCGGCATACCACAGGCAGGGCCGGACCCTGCACGTAGGCCTGCGTAATCCTGATGCTGCTGGGGCGTCAGCACAAATTAATGCCCCAGCATGCAGGACAGAGCAGTACTCACTCTACACTATCTAGCCACACACACTCTGCACAAGTATACACATTAGGTGTAAAACCACTCGCAGGCAAACAGCCAGCCAACAGGCTGGCAACCACGTACCAATAACCACTAGTCGCCAGGTCCTTCCTTTCGGCCGTGCCATGTTCATCCTACCCCTATTTTGCCAACAAACACCATCACCGCCGGTGCAGCTGCTGCAGCAGCCCAACACCTCAGAACATAGCGCTACATCGTTCATGCAGCTGGCTCAGCTGCTGCTGCATCCCCACTACCACCTCTGCTGCCAGCTGCTGCTGCTTCTGTCATCTCTTCATCAGCGTGAACCTCCACAAGCTCTTCTTCCTCTTCCTCATCTTCTGCTGCTGCACTGCCGCCGCCCTCAGCATCAGTGTCAGCCATCAGTCCTGCAAGCTCCTCAGCTGCAGAGTCCTCCGGCTGATCTGCCGCTGCTGCTGCTGCTGCTGCTGCGTCTACAGGTGGTGGAGACGGCGCTACGCGAGCTGCAGCAGCCCCTACAGCTGCTGCCGCCACCCCTGCTGCTGCAGGTGCCGCGGCATCATCAGCTTTGTTAGCTGCAGCAGGCTGCTCTGCCGGTGGCCTAGCCTTTGCAGGTGGCCCACCAGCAGCAGCTGCCAGCTGTGCTTCCTGCAAGCTATCCCGCGCTCGCTTCTGGCCTGCTACTTGCTGCTGCTGCTGCTGCTGCTGTGTTGCGGCCTCTGCAGCTGCTGCTGGCTCCGCTGGTGCTGCCGCTGGTGCTGCTTGTGTAGCTGCTACCTGGCTTGAGCCCGCCTTTGGGGCAGTGAGGATGATGCTGCCACTACTGAGAGGCTTCCGGCCTGGCCGCCCTGCACGCCTGCCTGCCGCATCTGCTGCCGCTGCTGCCGCATCTGCTGCCGCGGCTGCAGCCTCCTGTTCCCCAGCAGCAGCAGCAGCAGCAGCAACAGTAGTACTAGCAGGCACCATGGGCTTATCACTTGCTTCTGCAGCAGCAATGCTGGCGTTCTTGAGCTCTGCACTGTGTCCACCTGCTGCCTTGGCACCTGCTGCAGCGTCACCGGCATCCTCATGCTGCTGCTTGCCTTGCTGCTGCTCAGCGTCAGCATTCTCTCGCTGGGATAAGTCAAGCAGCAATGGCGCGGTTGCTGCGGAAGCAGCTGCTGCGGCTGCTGACGCCGCTGCAATGGCAGCTGCCTGTGCAGCCTTGCCATCACTCCAGCTGCCACCCTGCTGCTGCTGCTGCTGCTCTGCGCCCTTCTGTTTGCTGCGCGGGCCCACTACGAGTGTGCCGGGCCCAACTTGCATCAGCTGGCCGACACCGCCACCTGCCCCAGCTGCTTCACTAGCCCCACCAACTCGAAATGACGCACCACCTCCAAACCCAGAAGGGCCTAGTCGCTGCATGCCACCTTTCTTAGCCCCGCCAGACGCCCCAGCAGCAGCAGCCTTGCTGCTACCGCCAGACGCTGCCGCCCCAGCAGCAGACGCCGGCGCAGGTACTGCAGCTGCAGCAGCGGGATCAGCTGCTCCTGATGCAGCATAACCGCCGCCACCGCTGCCATACTGCGGCAGCATCATGCTAGCTGAGCCCATGCCGCCACTCATGCCGCCGTACCCTCCGGCTAAACCTGACAGGCTGCCTAAACCGCCCAACGCGCCTCCAAAGCTGCCCTGCATGCCTTGCATCTGCTGCGGCTGCCGCACGCTGCTAAGCAGCTGCCCAACTTCGTTACGTGCATTTGTGATCTCGCTGCGTAAGCTTGTGAGCTGCGTGCGCAGCGCTGCAGCGTCGAGCGCTGCATTGGAGCTGATGCCGCGCTCTGCATTGAGCTGGCCAGTGAGGCTGATGACTTCGTGCTGCAGCATCTCAACTTGGCTGGCTAGGCGCGCGTTGTTGTCCTGCAGCTGCTTCACCTGTGCGCATGGTTGGATGCAACAGGTGCAGAGACAGCGTGGCAGGTATGGTACACAAGTTGTTAGCTGGGTGGTGCATCACGCGATTGTGACCGCTGCTTCCCACAGTAGCTGATCAGCCAGCTGCAACAGCTTTACACAACATGGGTTGCACAACACTAAAAACAGGCACCACTCAGCAATCACCAGGATGAAGCCGTTTCAGATGCATCAGCGTGACGCCAATTGTGCTCTCAAGGACTAGTGACCTGACCTTCTAGTGACCCCCCCCCCACCTGCTGCAGCGCCACATCCCTTTCCACCAGTGCATGGTCCTTGGCCTGACGTGCCTCGTCACGCTCACGCTGCAACCGCGACACCTGGCAGCAGCAGCAGCAGCAGCAGTGCAACAGTTGATCAGCATGGCTATCCGTGCTGCACTCCCACAACAACACATGATGTCAAAAGACATCGAGGTCAATGAGACGCAGGCGGCTGCTTCCGACTGAGCAACAGCTCACTGCAACGAGCAAGAAAGCAGCACCATGCGCACGAATGCAGTCTGCAAGCCAAACAAAAGCCCAGGCATGTTACGTGTGCACTGGCAACGTGTGCGCACTGATATCACCCCAGCCCCCTAACCAGTCGGCAACTGCTGCTGCTGTGTTACACTCCTGCACCTGACCTGCTTCACCATGACACAACTGTAGCATATTCAACACATGCACCTGTGCTCGCAGGCTGGTCACTTCCAGCCACCGCTGCTCTTCCTGCGACACCAGCTGCTGCATCTGCCACTGCATGCCAGCCAGAAGCTCCGTGCTCAGCTGCGAGACAGCAGCAGCACCGTCATGCGACCCACCCCGGCCCTCGCCTGCAGGACTCCCAGCAGCAGATCCACCAGCTGCTGCTGCTGCTGCTGCTGCTGCGCCTGACCCCGTACGCATCATCACCCCGCCCACACCAGCTGCTGCACCTCCGCCTAAACCCCCAACCCCCACATCGTTTGCTGCGCCTGCAGCAGCAGCGTACGGGCTGGGCAAGCCGTCCATGTCTGCTGAGGGGTCGGGCAGGCCTGCTGCTGCTGCTGCCGCTGCTGCTGCTGCTGCGATGGCCAAGCGGCCGGCTGCGCCTGCGGGTGCTGCTGCTGCTGAGCCAGCCTTTGCCTCTGTGAGGGCACCAGAGCCAAAGAACCCCTGCAAAAGCACCGCCACAAAGAACACAAGTATATGCATCAGTGCGTTTCAACTCCCTTTCAGCTGTGCTGCCTCTTGTATCATGAGCAGAATAAACCCTAACCTCCAGTGGACGATGCACAAGCAACGATCACCCACGCTCCCAAACAATCAAACACAAGCATCAGCGTGTTGACAATGTGGTCAATCGGGGTGGCTCAAGAAGATACACAATGCCAAGCACACCAGCCGACCCACCTCTTGTGCTGTAGGCGTCTGAAACCCCAGCAGCATCCGCGCCGCCTCCCGGTCCTTCTTGCTGACATGGCTCATGTTCAACGCAGGAAGCTTCTTCCCTGAAGCCCCCAAACCTCCTGCCGCAACCCCGTTTGTATCGCGCAGCGACCTGTCACGCTCCTTTTCTCCTGAGCCGCTGCTGCGCCTCTCCCTGTCGTCTCTGCTGCCACCCCTGCCTGTGTCCAGCTTGCCGTTCTCAACAGCAGCACCACCACCAGATGTAGCCCCTTGGTTGCTGCCGCCACCACCACCGCCAGCCCCTGTGCTGCCGCCGCTAGCTGCTTTGCTGCCTGCTTTGCTGGCAGGTGGCTTGGACGCTGCCAGTGGGATAGATGTCTGCCGCTGCTTGGCTGCGGCTGCTGCTGTGCTGGCTGGGCCTTGGCCGGGGGGTGGGGCCTCTGACTTGGACTTGCTGCGTGGTTTTGGTGGCAGCGCGGTGCCTGCTTCTACGACCTTGTAGCGGCCTTTCTGCAGTGTCAAGTGCTCGGTGTCTCCGTCGTCGTAGTCGACTGCATGGGACACGGCAGCGCGACAGCACATAACAGTCGCTACACTGCAGATGCACCAGCATGTGCTGCTATGCTGGTGCTGCCCAAGTGGGTGTGCTGCAAGTCCTAGGTGTGCCAGATGCAACCATAGTCCCATCTGTGTGCGTTGCGCAGTCAAGCCTGTTGGAAGCTGATGTGCTTGGCTGCTGTACGTGCAAACAACCAGAGCTGCCCACTGTCAGCTGTGTGAACACAACTTATCAGCGTATGCCTGTGCGTTGCAGCTGCAGCAGCTGCAGGACAAGCTGAAGAAGTTACATGATAGTGAGTGCTGTGATGGGCATAAGCGTGTTTTGCTCTTGAGATGTGTGTGTGTTGTCGTCCCACCTGTGTGCATGAAGCCGTCAAAGCCGACCACGGTGCCGCGGTACCACTTGTTCTCGTCCCACAACACTGACACAGTCGCGCCAACCAGCTCCTCAGCCTCTGCAGCAGCAGCAGCAGCAGCACAGCAGCAGCAGCCGCATGTTGATAGCTGCTTGCAGCTGGCGGTGTTGAGTGTTACTGTGATGTACAGGTGCGTGATAAACATGTCATAGCCGCCCATGCCAGGACACACAAGTGCAGCAGTGCAAGCATAACTACGTGTTATGGTGCGGCGCAGGGGGAGTGCAGCAGCAGAGGCGCAGCCAGCAGCCCACCTGCTGCCTTCTTGTCTTGCAGGAACTGGTACTCCTCTAGGTGCAGGTGGATGTTCACAGTCTCGCCGTCGTCAAACTCAACTGCAGCAGCAGCCAAGCGCAGCACGAGCAGCAGAATACAACAACATATGACATTAGCAGGTCAATCATCACTGATGCAGTTTGCATTGTGACAGGTCAGCATGCACACCCGCTGGCACTGCACAGACTATGTGCTGCAGGAGAAGAACAACACAGCAGCAGCTCAGCTAACAAACATGCTTCCAAACCTCTGATCGACAACATGCAGCGGTGTCGCATGGTAGTGACCCAGCAGAGCAGCCAGGTGCACTCACTCAGCTCTGCAAGCGCGCACCAACACTTGTGATGTACGCACCAGCTACTGCACTACTTTCAATCCCTACAGCACGGCAGTGGCAGCAGGTCTCACCTTGATGCTTGTAGTATCCACCGTGGTAGGCCTTAACTACTCCTGTTCGCCAGTCTTTGCCTGTCAGCACTTTCACGCGCTTGCCTACTACCTCTTTACCATACTTGGGCTCTGCAAGACACACAGCACAGCAGCGAGAGCAGCAACGTCAGCTCAAAAAAACAAACATAGAGCAGCTGACAGGTGTGGCTGGTAACGAAGATCAGGCTGTAGGCAGCTGTAGGGCTCGCTTGCAGGACTTGTCAGCAGTCTGCACCCTGTGATCAGCGGGTGCAATTGGCATGCTGCTGCTGCTACTGCATGCTGCGGGTCCATGCAATGGACCCCTGTGCTCGGCCACACGTCTGTCAGCATGGTAACACATGCAGAGGGGTGATTTAGATGTGAAAAGCAAACAATGAAGAGCAAGGTGCTGCAGACACACAGCAACTGCTGCATACATGATTGCAGCACTGAACAGCTGCAGCAGCCAGGCAGATCATGCAGGCTGGCCAGCAGTCATGCAGCTGCGTACTGCTGCAAGCAGCCACTGGAAAATTGCATGCACTGGCTTGCTGCTGTCAAAGCAGCTGCTGATGTGTTGCAAGCTGGCCAGGCTGCAGGCCCCACTCACTTGTGTAGCCAGAGCTCTGCTCTGCCCTGGTCTCTGCAGCCATGCACTCTGTGCCTGCAGACCAGAGCCAAGAAAGCGACAGAAGGTGCATCTTAGCTGATCATAGCTGCGTGAGGCTGGCGGGTGTGCTGGGCACTCGGGCTGCTCTGGCACAGCATCTCGAGGCAGCACTGCTGAGCAGCAGGCGGGCAAACCAGGGCTGGTCTCCCTGGTGGCCTTGCGCGCTCTTGGTGTATTGACTTAAGCAACACACGCAGAGATATTAAGATCAAAAGGCAGCTTTACTCACCTAAAGCTGTAAGCTTGTGCACAGATGTCCCTGGTGTGCAGCCAGCCAAAGCAACAGCGCGTATGTGGAAACCGATCCTCTACAGATAAGTTTTACAAGAACTGGAAAGCACGTAATGTGCGATCTCGGATGGTTGCGCTGCCCTTGAGGTGGTGCTCGAGACCAGTTACTCACAGGGTGCAGGGCCAGTCTCCAAGGAAGGCTGCCCTCTGGAAAGCACAGGTGGTAGCAGGTGCTCAACACGTGTACACATCGTTATGCGGTTCTACAAGCACTGACATAGCCTGCTTGCAACGCACTCCAGAGGTATGCATCAGCCAGGCCTGTGCGCACCTAATTTGCATCAGCCAGGAGCACCTAATTTGCAATGTGCAGCTGTAGCAGCCACAGGAGTGACTCCGTATAGTTGCCAGCGTCTTTGTTCAACGTTTTGAGCTGCTGAAGCGCCCATCAGCTGCGAGCTAGCTGGCTGATTGGTATGCTGTCATGGCTGCAGGCCAGCCAATGCTGGCAACACTGGCTGAGCGGCTTTGGAGCTCGCATGCCGCAAGAGAAGCAGCAGGACCGTCTGTCAAATCGTCAAAACTCAGTTTCTAGTTGCTGCAGCTTGCGCAGCAAGAGGCTGCGTGCCAACCAGGCTGTCATTGCTGGTTTGTAGGTTAGTGTGCAGGTGAGCAGCAGGTCACCACAGTATAGCAAAGAACGGAGACAATGGCGACTGGCCAGGGACTGGCCCCTTGGTGCGCTGACGCCCGCACAGGCCCTATGCACAGCACAATTCTTGTACAATGTTTGCCAGAGGTCAACGCTGCTCAGCAGCTGCCGGCAGGAGCAGTGCTCCTTCCTGGATGCCTCGACCCTCCAGGCCAGAGATATGCCGTGCAAAGTTGGTCTGGGTACTTGGTAAGGGTGGCCCTCGATGCATTCAATGCATCCACTGGGCTGACCCACTGCCCCTTTAAGAAGTATCAGTCGTGTCAGCAATAACAGCGAGTCATTCACGCAGTGCATGTGTATCTGTTACAATAGCCTGAGATGAAGCCATGCAAGCTGCTGGCCAGCCACTGCAGCTGCAGCTGCCGGCGCACAGCCAACTGCTGGTGACAGCCACTGGCTCAAACAATGACACCGGCTCGAGTAGAGCTAGTTTTTGACCAGCGCACATCTACCCCTTGGTACAGGATGGCCCAAACATGAGAATGACAGCATCAAAAGCACTAACTGCTGGTGCAGAGTCCTTTCAACTGCGGTGGCAGCAGTGGCATGCACACAGCTGCGCAACTTGTCTGGAGCAATCGGCAGATGCCTGCAGCCGCTGCGCTTGGCAAGGGCTGCAACTGCCGTGTCATACTCAGCCGACCGATTCTGCCATACAGCTGACAGACCCAGTTGAACCAAGGTGTTGGTACCAATAGTACTGGCACTGGTCTGTCACCAGCACTGCTCAACACACGCACCATCCGCATGCCTTGACATCACACCAACCATCACTGCACTACCCATTCACATCCGTAAAAAGCACTCCATCAGACATCCGCCACCCCGCCCGTCCCTAACCATCTATCTTTGCCCCCGTCCAACCACCCGGCTGCTGCCCGCATGTGGCACTGCACGCTGCTGGCCCCGTTTCGGATCAAGCTGCTGCTGCTTCAGCTGCTCCTCGCCCAGCTGCCGCCGGTTACTGCTGCTGCAGCTGCCACTCAGGCTGCTGCTTCTCCAGCTGCTGCTCCAGCTGCTGCTGTCTCCTGCTGCTAGCCCCGCTGCACCTGCCGCTCAAGCTGCTGCGGATTGCTGCTGCTGCCGCTGCTCCTCCAGCTGCTGCTGGTTGCAGCGCTGCTGCTCCAGCCCCTGCTGTTCGCTGCTGCTAGCCCGGCTGCCCCTGCCACTCAAGCTGCCGCCGGCTGCTGCTGCTGCTGCTGCTCCTCCAGCTGCTGCTTCACTGCCATTGGGTCCACGCTGCCCTTGAACAGCCGTGACGACAGCACCTGGTCAACGCCCCGCACCTCCTCACCGGCCATGAGCTTCTTGGTGGCTGCTGCTGCAGCTGCCACTCAAGCTGCTGCTGCTGCTGCTGTTGCTGCTGCCCCAGCTGCTGCCGCCAGCTGCCGCTAGCCCCGCTGCACCTGCCACTCAAGCTGCTGCCGGCTGCTGCTGCTGCTGCTCCTCCAGCTGCTGCTTCACTGCCATTGGGTCCACGCTGCCCTTGAACAGCCGCGACGACAGCACCTGGTCAACGCCCCGCACCTCCTCACTGGCCATGAGCTTCTTGGTGGCTGCCTTGCTCAGCATCTTGCCACGTGTGGCGCCCAGGCGCTCAGCAACTTCGATGCGGAAGTCCCGGCGGGCTGCATCGATGTCGTTGGGGAACACCTGCGCAGTTGTCCGAGTTGTCAGCGGCAGGGCGTGTGGTGAACAGGGTGGTATGAGTAGATCATGCAGTTGGGATGCATCAGCAGAAGAAGCTGTAGGGAGGTGTGCGGAGCAAATCTTGAGCAAGAGTGACATGACGCAGGACCATACCAGCATTTGTTGCTTTATGCCACATTAGCACATTGTGTATGTCTGTACCTTTTGAGAGCAATACCACAGACACATGCCAGCCTGTAACCGTACCAAGCAAAACACATAGCAAACACCGCCCGACTGAACCCTGCGCACTCAGTATAGGCACCCACTCACCTGGTTCTCGTTGATCCAGCTCTCCGGAGGCCCGTTCCAGCCGCGCGCCCCAATGAAGAAGGGGTTGTGCAGCCTCTCCTCCATGTCCCAATACCAGGGCCCCAAGCCGTACAGCCCATAGTAGAAGTGGCGCATGCGCTCTTTGTCCCATTCTTCGACCTCGAGGCGCCGCAGGATGGATGCCTGCAGGCCGCGGCGCTCGCGCACCATCTCGTCTGTGATGTAGCCGCCATCCACCTCAGCCAGCGCAGCAATCAAGTCCTGCAGGGGCATGGTTAAGGGAGCAGGGGTGAGAGTGAGTGATGAGGTCAGCCTGGTGGAGGAGTCAGGCTTCAGGCCTGAAGGAGGGAGTGCTACCTCAGCCAGCACAGCAATCAAGTCCTGCAAGGGCGTGATTTGAGTGCAGGAATGATGTATGGTTAACAACAAGTTCAGCCTGGTGGGGTCAGGCTTCAGGCCTGAAGGAGTGAGTGCTACCTCAGCCAGCACAGCAATCAAGTCCTGCAAGGGCATGGTTTTGAGTGCAAGAATGATGTATGGTTAACAACAAGTTCAGCCTGGTGGGTTCAGGCTTCAGGCCTGAAGGAGTGAGTGCTACCTCAGCCAGCGCAGCAATGAAGTCCTGCAAGGGCGTGATTTGAGTGCAAGAATGATGTATGGTTAACAACAAGTTCAGCCTGGTGGGGTCAGGCTTCAGGCCTGAAGGAGTGAGTGCTACCTCAGCCAGCGCAGCAATGAAGTCCTGCAAGGGCGTGATTTGAGTGCAGGAATGATGTATGGTTAACAACAAGTTCAGCCTGGTGGGTTCAGGCTTCAGGCCTGAAGGAGTGAGTGCTACCTCAGCCAGTGCAGCAATGAAGTCCTGCAAGGGCATGGTTTTGAGTGCAAGAATGATGTATGGTTAACAACAAGTTCAGCCTGGTGGGGTCAGGCTTCAGGCCTGAAGGAGTGAGTGCTACCTCAGCCAGCGCAGCAATGAAATCCTGCAAGGGCGTGGTTTTGAGTGCAGGAATGATGTATGGTTAACAACAAGTTCAGCCTGGTGGGTTCAGGCTTCAGGCCTGAAGGAGTGAGTGCTACCTCAGCCAGCGCAGCAATGAAGTCCTGCAAGGGCATGATTAAGATGGTTCAAGGTGCAGGTGTGAGTTATGAGGTCAGCGTAGTGAAGGAGTCAGGCTTTGGGCCTAGAGGGGTGAGTGCTGCAGCTGTGCTCAGATTCTCCGTTGCAATTTGGCATCGCCAACCCTGGGACCGTCATGTGGCTGGCAGTGTTATGTATGTAACAACATAACATCCCGCGGCCGCACCTGCTCTATTTGGTCCTTCCAGTCCTCTCCCAGCAGGTTGCTGTAGTAGTAATCGATCTGCTTGTGTGCCGGCTGCTTCATCATGCGCAGGCCCAGGTCTTCGCTGCGGTCAATGGTGCGCAGCGCACGCGCAACCACCAGCCCTGCAGGAAGAGACAATCACAACATTGCACAAGGCGGCAGCAGCAGAAGCAGAGATTGAGCAAGCATAAAATAAACTGTCTGACACCTCGTATGCTGTGAGTGGAGAGAGGCAGACAAACCCAAGCATCCACGCCCACAGCACGCAGCACATGTCCCCAATCAACTGCCAGCACGCCACGTCAACCGCTGCTGCCATCTAAAACCCCCCAACCCCCCCAAAGCCCTCATACTCACAGACTAGCGCTGGCCGCGCGCCCTTCACGACTGCCTTCACTGCAAACTTGGCTGTGAAGACAGATGCGTCCTCCAGCTTCCAGATCAGCCGCTGCAGCCGCTGGCGCTGCCCGCGCACTGCTGACATCAGCGAGCGCGGCCGCAGCTTGCCAACTAGCTTGAAGGGGTTGCCTAGCTGCACGCCTGCTGGGGTGCGGTGTTTGTATGTTGTCATTTGTGTTGTGCGTGTGTATCAGCGGGCAGTTGCAGAAGACAGGACGCGATAACGTGAGAGGCAGTGGAGCAGTACTGGCAGGCTTATGGACAGGCAAGAGCGCAACAAGCACCAGGCTGTAGGTTGAATTTGGTACGCTTGCGCAGTGCTTTTGCACAGTTGCTGTTGGCACCCAGCTCTGCTATTAGGACCGCAAGAGCCGGGCGTTATTAACAGCAGCTGCCTTGCTAAGCACATGTTGTGACACGCACCCTTCTTGCTGCTGCCTGCCTCTGGCTGTGCCTCTTCTGCGTAGGGTGCATTGGTGTCACTCAGCTCATCCAGCCCATCCTCATCACCAGCTGAGCCATCCTCATCATCCTCTGCATCACCTGCGACCAGATTCAATATATCAAAACATAAACAGTAACAGGGAGTACAACAGAATGCCAGCACTGTGGTAGCAGCATAGTCAAGCGCACACAGCAGACAACCAGACAGAGGCCATATAGCTGAGCAATGCTGCTTGAACTGCAGACAGTGAATGTTTGGCTGTACCAGAAAACACATGCTGCTGATGCCGCGTAGCGTTGGCCCAGCTGCTGCAAGCTATCCTCCAGCCTACTCAAGCAGGCACAGCTCCTAAACTGCAGCCTGCTGCTGCTGTTGCTGTGTCTGCTGCGCTTGCTGCTGCTGCTGCCAGCAGGCCCACCTGGTGTGAAGTCAGGGTCTGTCTCCTCCTCATCCATCATCTCCTCGTCATCCTCATACTCCTCCTGTGCAGCAATTGCACCATTGAAAACAGGAAAAGGCACGAAGCAGCATTTGCAGGCCAGATGAATCGGCACCAGCAGGGGAAGCTCACAGCGAGTGCAACAGGTGAAGCTGCTGTATGTTTGACTGTAAATTCAAGATGCTGCTGCTGATATGGAATCTGGCATTGAGTTGTGCTGTTGCCTGTGCTGCCGCTGCGATTGATGTGCAGTCTGTCAGCAGCAGCAGGGCATCACATCTACAGCTTCCCTGCTAGCAGCTGTGTGTCCATATGCTTTCTCGTTATGCCAATCAATTTCCAACTGCGGGCCTTTCATACGTCGGTGGCTGATACTGCAACGACTGCTGTACTGATACTGCTGCTGTATGCCTGCTGCTGCACCCACCACTTCCTCAAACTCATCCTCCAGCTCTGCGCTATTCGGATCTGCCATTGCTATTTAGATGTTTAAATGCCAATGCAGCTGCCTGAGAGCGCAACAAGTTCCGTGGCCAGACGGCTGCGATCAAGGTCTGGCCCTGAGTCCTTAGCATGAAAGCACACAATAACCCTCTAGATTGTCGATCTTAATCGTCCCTGCTAGTGATTCAGCACGGGTGCAGACGCACGCACAAATAACAGTGCGCAAGGATGCCAGACACTGCCACACAGCACCCCAAGTTGCTTGTAAACGATTTCGTTGAGACTTTAACGACTGATTCTAAGCTAGTCGAGGCATCCGAGTTGAGATACGCACAGTCAACTTGATGGTTACAGGGACCATGCGCCTGCCACCAGCACTGGCTCATTGACGGCTACGCTGCTTAATCACACTCTTCACGTCGTAATAAATGCTTCGGGTGGCGCGCAGACCTCCACATCCAGGTACACTGGTCTGTGATCTGATGCTTCCAGCAGCCCTGCCAGTGGGTCTGCCTTGACTGGCCACCATACTCCACCTCCGAGCACCGGCAAGTCCCTGCAGGCGTAAATGCATTCCTTATGTTCCAGAGCATAGTGATATACCAGGTACACAGCAGGGTGGCCTCTGTTGTTACTGCTTAGGAACAGGAAGCATGCTCAACTGCGTTCGAAGGTTTGCTGGAATAGTCACTGTGTCAAATCTCTAGCACCTGGTAGCAGGCCGCACCTGCTGGGAAGCACGTAATCAACGCGCAGGTCAAACGAGGAAGTCTTTGTCTCTGCAGGTGTTTTGTCTGATGAACGCTTGTTGCCTGCAATGTAGCACAAGAGTGTGGTGAAACTGCCAGCACGTATTCGAAGCAGCCTGGCCGGCTGTTGGCAATTCATCATCATCATGTTACCCATTAAGCCATAGCATCAACGCCATCTGCTGTTGGCAATTCAGAGAAGCATCCGTCATTGACCAACCAGCATTGAAATGTGTGCTGTGACAGGTCAAGGGTGAAATAGTCAGGTGCAGTACAGCTGGCAATGTGCACTCTCGAGATTGAGCTCACCTGTTTCACTGCCGCCTTTGCTGGTTGGCACAAAGCCAGAGTTGACTTCACAGCACTTCAGCAGTTGGTCTATGGCGTGAAGCTCAGCAGCTGCAGCGCCGCCGTCCAATGGATCAGCATTATGATCACCCATGATGACAAAGGACGAGCCTACAGGACAGCACACACAGCTCATAAGACAGGCGCAGCAGCAGCTGCAGCACGCGGGTTGAGGTGTATCATGAATGCCGCTCCTACGTTGGCTATCTATGGCAGCACTGCCGTAGCAGCTGCCTGCAGAAGATTGCAGTTGTGCATCAACACACGTCCCATACCACGCTCAAACATGCCCCGACTTTGATGCATATCAAGGCCAGTCCACTGGGTGGTTCAACTTGCCATCATAGATTTGCGCAAATTCCTTAGCTTGGGTACAGTCCGTTTCTCCGCATAAATGCCTGGAAATTGTCACCTGGTGCAATGCCACCTGCAGCACCAGCATCATCATACAGGTAGGCCGCACTGTCTGTTCCACTACAACCCACATAATCGGCCCACAGTCGGATCTCATCATGGTTGCGCATGACGTTACGACGCTCCGGTCCGTCAAAGGTAGGCGGCGTAGGGTGGTGCAGCAGCATATGTACACGCTTGGTAGGGTTGTTGCAGCCAGGTGGGGTTGTTGCACCGCTGCAGTCCACTGTGGGCGCAAGGCGGCATGGGATGTCGATTGGAATGTCCCAGTGTGACTTTGACGACAGGCGGAAGACCTGTAGCAAATGAAAGTAGTCATTGTCAATGCCAAACGTGAGTGACACACATTGGACGGCATCATCACCTCACGAGTCTGGACTGCCTCACATGATTGAACACTGTCATGTCTGCAGCAGTTGATGACCCGCAGCTTGTCAGCTTCTGGCAGCCCACAGGCTTCGAGTGTCACAACCTCGCCTGTCATTTGAGCAAATTTGTCACTCATGCACCCAGTAGCAAGTAAAGACATGGCGTGCTGAGCGCTGTTGCTGTTCCGTGATCACGTGTTGCTGTGAACCGTGCTGACAGCAGCGCGCAGCGCCGGCAGCAGCTGCAGCCCACCTCTAGGTCCTCCTCTGAGTACCAGGCCTGCCCAGTTGCTGGGTCAGCAGGGAGCACTGCGCACAACACACACCATGGATGACGTGGTTGTGATCATTTGGTACAAAACTGTGAGCAACGGCTGTGCTTAGCACCATGGAATCTGTCAGCAGCACCAGAAGCTAGAAGGCAGCCACCACAGCTAGCTGCGTAGCACCAGCTGATCTAGCGAGGTTGGCAGAGACGGACAGGCTGCATCACTATGTGTTAATGATACGTGATATTGTATCATTGTGGCCAGTCCGGGTCTCACCAGCTCCAGGCATGTCCCTCCACAGGAAGAATTGGAAGGTGCGGATGCTGCTGGTGTCAATGGGGAACCTGGACAGCAGCATCATGCCATACTGGCCTGGCAGCAGCAGCAATGACAGCACGCCCAACACATTGTGAACTTGAAGATTTCACTGGAAATGGTGCGCAATGGCGGGGTACGGTGTGCATATGTATCTAAAGCAAAGTGCTGACATCAAAACGGTATGCGTGCAGCTGGGAGATCGCAGGCTCGATAGTGCTGCAGTCACGCCGTCCATGTGCTTACCAGGGTGGTTGCCAAAGCCGAAGCAGTCCTGAGGTCCTTCAGACTTGCCATCATGGCTGCAACGGGCAAGCAGACATGCATACTTGGTTGCTGGAGAGAGATGACGGCGGTGTTCAACCTACAATGTGTGGTATTGACTCTGTTGGCAGCCGCACGGTGTGCTGAGGCCACTGCAGGATCAGCATACAGTGAGGCATCAGCATTTTTACCAATGGGCGTGGCTCACTTGAAGTCCCTGCCAGACGGCACACCCGTGTTGACTGTGTCCGTGTAAGCGTACTCATACCTGCAAAGTGGCAACAGCAGCAGGTGCAATTGAACAGAAATACACTTGAGACTAGCTCTTACACTGCAGCCACCAGCCATGTCATCAGCGGCCGTACAGCTGATGAACACGCAGGTCACACCATCCACTGCAGGCGCTTCACGCTAAGTGTGTCTTGCAGGTCTGGGCAGGACGCATTGACCTCGCTGCTGAGCCAGACAGGAGCAACCACTCGTCACAGCTACAACTAAGCTGCAGTTACAGGAGCAATTATCTCACCGCAGTGGCTGCAGGCCTGGGGCCTGTGGCACTGCCAGGTAGTTGTCTTGGAAGGCCCTGACAGCCGCACCCTGGGGCTCGTAGTCAAACTCATTCAGCAGCAGCACATCTGGCTGGATGATCTGCAGGATGTGACTCACTGCGTAACGCAAAGGGATGCATCAGCATAAGCAGTTAGATCAAGCTTTGAGCGGGGAGTGTGTGCGGCAAAATGGTAGCTGAACCTGTTCCATCAGCGGCTGGTGTTGGGCACATGCACACAACCCTAGTCGCTTGAGTGACACACCTTGTGCAGCCTGCACACTGCTGTTCGTCTGCAGCTCCTGGAGCAGCTGCCCTGCTCGGTCTCGATTCAGCGATGCATTGAATGTGGTGAAGCGCACCTGCAGACAGATGCGGGAGGCGCAATGTACAAGGCATATGTTCCCACACGTGCCCACGTGTTCCCACAACAGCCAGCCCATTGAGAGAACCCACCTTCCTGCAAGCTGCCTCGTTGCTAGATCGTTCAGACCTCTTGCCTGGTGCCACCCTGCGGCCCTCTGCTACTTTGGATGCAGCTGCTGCATACTGGGCCATGATCACCATGGTCACCAGCAAGCTAATGTGGAGCCTACGCAGCCAATACATACTGGTGTATTTCAACAAACGCAAGCACCATGAGATGGCGTAGATGCTTGTAATGCAGGGCTTCAACTCCACAGACAGAGTTCTTGTTGCTTGAACAGTGACAAGTCCCGGAACCCCCAGGCAGGCGCATTGTTCAATGTTGTAGAAGGCAGCAATCGAAATCAAACAAACAATGTGCCGTTAGCTGGCGTAGATCGCAGCAGACGTGGCCCATATATCTGACGACATCTCTCAGTGCTCTTCGTCTGAACGCTTGTGTCTTATTCGACTCCAAATATCTGCGTTTATACATAGGTATTTGACAAGTAACCTATCACTGCTGGGCGGGTCCTAGTAGTGCAAAGGCAGCACATGCAGTCCCTGCAGCGTGGGCCTCCACTAGGCCTGTCACGCAGAGCACAGCACAGCAGCTGCCTGCGGCAATGCCATTCCTTGCAGGGGCTATCTCAGGGTCCATGTGCAGCTTTGAAGCGCTGCAGACAGCACAGCAGGCAGCCGCGCCTGCGCATAGCAGCAGCAAAGGACCAGAAGCCGAGTAAAGATGACAGAGACAGC
>CADDIJ020002263.1:0-33238 GCA_902809745.2 Tetradesmus lagerheimii | reverse complement strand
TGCTGCTTCAACTTGTCTACTGTTGCTGCCTTGGGTTCAAACTCGTGCTGGCAGTGGTTGCACTTGGCTCCAGGGCGCTTAGACGAGTTCTGAGATGTTCCAACAGTTTCAAACTCAGACTTTCGAATGTCGTTGCTCTGATCTGGCCTCTGGGGAGGTTGCTGGGTGATGGACTGATCTGACTGGCTAAGGTCTAGGTTGCCCGCAGAGGCCATCCTGCTATGCACAATACATAAACAACCATACTAATGCTAATACAATGCATCTAATAGAGGTTCCGCAGCCTCTAGCTTGAATTCTGTTATAACATAGCTCCGCACTCGGCCGCAGTTCCTGAGCCCTCTTGCGGGGTCTTGCGGCGCTGCTCCGCAAGCTGCGGAACCGCGGGCACCTCCGCACCGCGATGACTCCTGTCGCTAGGGCGAAGGAACGGCTTGAGGCAGCACGCAAGCGTGCTGAGCGGATTTACAACCCCTCTCGCCGTGAGGCTATCTTCTCAGTAGGTGATCAAGTTTTGCTTAGTGCAAGAAATATAGTTCTCAAAACGCCTGGCGTTAACAAGCTCTTGCCTAAGTACATTGGTCCCTTTCGAGTGACAGAAGTTCTCAGTCCGGTTACGTACCGCCTGGACCTTCCTGCCAACATGCGGTGCCACAATGTGTTTCACGTTGGGTTACTGCTTGAATATAAATCGGACGGCAGAGAGCAGCCGCCCCCGCCTCCACTGCAGTTTGATGATGGCGAAGGTGGAGAGTGGTTTGAGATTGACCAGGTGCTCAAGCACCGGCAGGTCAATGTTGGTAGGCGTTCAGTTATGCAGTATCTTGTTCGTTGGAAGGGCTATGGTCCTGAAAACGATGAGTGGCGTGATGCAGTTGGTGTCACTGCCGGCAGCTACTGACGCCTACTGGGCTGGGCATGGAGGTCGCACAGCAGCAGCGTCTGCTGATGCTGCCCCTCGCCGACGTGTTCGTGGGCCATGTTCACGGAGATTGCGTAGCTAGTAGCGTCTAGCTGCCAGGAGTCAGCCACTAGGTGGGGAGGAGTGTTGCGTGCAACACTACTCTAGAAGCCCCATGAGCTAGTGTGCTGTCTAAGTAGAACTACGTAGATGGACCTTCGGGCATGTTACTCTGAGTCTTAGGGTACATGTTCGTTGGTACGCAGGCAGGGCAGGCCATATTAACGGGCCTTCGTCCCCAAGTCCAGTATTCTTACACCAGCCCAGCTTGCCCAGCGCAAGAAGGCACCTCTGCTAATGGCTGCAACTTTCCAATGGGGTTTCTTGCCATGAACTTTATTGCGTTGGCAGGAAGCACACGTGGTGACATATGACGTCACTGATCCACGCATACCTGGCCACCAATACAATCGTTGCACAGCCGCCAGCGTTTTTGTCAGTCCTTTGTGACCGCTGTAGGGTGTGTCATGGAACTCTGAGATGCAGCGCCGCTGCAACTCTGCAGTAGGCACATACACCTGTTGCTGACGGCACCACAGACCGGTGTGGTACCATCTTCTGTATGCCGCAAACCAAAGCGAACAACCGCTTGTTCAAGCCCTTGTTGTTCACTACTGTAAACTGCTTGCAAAGTGTTAAAGCCTCGCGTACGTCCGTTGCGATCTGCTCGACGGCGGGACGAGTTGTGCGCGTGTAACTGCTGCTACAGCAGCAGGAACGCCGCTGCTGCACGAGAGCCAGAACGGCTTTCGTCCCAAGCGCAGCTGTGCTGACCACCAGAGTGTGCTCAGTGAGGTGTTGGGTGGGAGGAAAGCTGAGGGGAAGGATTCTTATGTGCTGTTTGTTGACACCTATAAGGCTTTCCCAACAGTGTGGCTTGATGGGCTCTTTCAAAAGCTGTGGGACAAGGGTGTGCGTGGAAAGATGTTCCGTGTACTCTACAACTTGTATCAGGGTGCACGCCGTGTGGTGTCTCACGAAGGTCATGTCACTGAGAGCTTCACATGTGACCTTGGTTTGCATGAGGGCGATGTTATTTCCCCCACACTGTACCTGTACTTCATTGATGATCTGCTGCATGAGGTGCATGCAAAGCACCCTGGAATCACCCTTATGGGCCCTTGTGACGAACCTGCTGGTCAGGTTGTGGCAGCCATGCAGGCTGATGACTTTGTTGCTGTGTGCGGATCTCTGGCTGAGGTTCAGGCTGTGGCTGCAACAGTTTATGAATACAGTTGTAAGTGGCGGTTCAAGCTGAATAGCTTGAAGTCTGCTGTCATGCATGTCTCACCAGCTAGACAGCCCAGCCGGTTGGCTGATTCTGGCATCGTTTGGAATGGTGTGCCTGTGCCTGTTGTATCAGAGTACTGCTACCTTGGCCTGTGGTTCAACAATGCCTGCAACTGGAATACGCACTTTGAGAAGATGTTGGCAAAAGTGCATCGTGTGAAGGGTGGGCTCATGCCAGTTTGGAAGAGCCGGCTCATCAGCGTGGAAGTAAAGCGTATCATTCTGCTTACATGCGTTCGCCCGATTGTTGAATATGGCAGTGAGGTCTGGTTTCCGTCAACTGCAAGGCAACTGCAACAGATTGACAAAGTGCAGACTGACAGCATCAAGTGCTCAATGCGTTGTGGCAAGGAGCGCCCTTGCACTTCACGTGTTCTGGCTGAATAGGAATAGGAATAGGAGCTACGCAACAGTGCTTTGGTGGGCTCTGTGCGTAAGTTTATGGGCCAAGGCAGCCGAAGCGACTATCAGCGATCCAGGGCCGTTACTCTCTAAGAGCAACCCCCGGCACGCCCGGTTTTCCGCTAGGATAGTCGGGTCATCTGGGCCCTACCAACCATTTCTCTATGGAATGGTGGCTTATGGCCCGACCCTTTGCCTTACCTTCAGGGGCGCCCGTGGGAGTCAAGCGTGCGTGCACCTCGGTGGATGTTACGAGATACATCATCGATACACCTACATTATATATATACGAGAACTACATTCCCTTTGATGGGTAAGGATGCTGTTAGGTAACTGTCATGCAGTGCCTCTTCGGCTACTGCCCTAGGTAGGCTGGGCCGATACATTACGATGTATGGGACCTCAAGGGGACATCTTCCATCTACTATTTTTGTGTAAGACACTTATGCAACATTGGCAGCTTCGAGACAGAAATCCTAGTGCGGGTGCCGATGGCTTCATTGTCATCAGGCAGCCGGGACTCAGGCCGCAATCGCAGCCTGAGTCCTGGTGTTCGATCACGCTCCAGAACGCCCTCAGTGGATAGCAGGCAGCCGTCTGCTCGCAGGAGCCGCAGCCGAGAGCGTCACCGCTCACGCACGCCAACTCCAACACGCTCTAGGGACAGCAGCAAATCCCCTCCACGCTCACCCCCACGGGATAGGCGCAGGAGCGAGCGAAGGAGAAGCGCAGCGACCGGCGCTCCAAGAGTCACTCCAAGCGCAGCCACTCCAGGCGCAGCCACAGTGGCTCTCCCAGTGAGTCCTCCGGCTCCGAATTGTCCTCTGACAAGGTTTCCTTTCAAGGATTTGACCACGAACGCCTCATGCGACGCCTAGGCATTGACACTCGCCGGGTGCACAGTGGCACTTCTACTACTACTCCCAGACGCTCCAGAAGCGCAACCAAATCTACAAAATCATCTTCAAAAACAACTTCTAAAACTCATACTTCGGTACGCCCTCCGTATGCCACAGGCCGGAGTCGCTCTATCAAGGGCAAACACTACTCCCTGGAGGAGATGCACGCCCGCATGCGGGCTGCAGAGGCAGAAGCCAAGGCTGAAAGAGCCACCAGGCGATCCGCCGACGACGCTCTGCGCAAGGCCATGCTCGAGCAGCAGTCCGCCGAGCAGCAGCTGACCCAGGCAGCCACCGAGCTGTCTGAGGCTACCGAGAAACTGGAGGCTGTCACCCACGAGCGTGATCAGCTGGCCGGTAAGCATTTTATATCGGCTCTTGCGAAGCCTCCGCATTTCAGTGGCAGTGGCGATAAGACCCTCGAGGTCAGGGACTGGCTGCTGACTCTCACAGACTATCTCAACAGCGCCTGCATTGCACGCAGCGATACCCAGCGTATCCGTTTTGCAGAAACGTATCTATCCGGCGAAGCCAAGCGCTCCTGGAACACTGCACGCAGCAATCTGGTAGCAGCAGCAGCCACAGGCCCAGATGCCACTCCTACACCAGCACATGATGCACCCACATGCTACACAGGCATTACATGGGAATCGTTTACGAAATCCCTTATCGATCGTTGGGATCCAGCATGCACTGATATCAAGGCCATGAATCAGCTGGAAGACCTGTACCAAACAGGCACCCTTCAATCATTCATCTCTCGCTTTGACAAGCTCTGCTCATACGTTCCTGAGATGACAGACAGAGAGAAAGTATACCGTTTCTTGAAGAACTGCAGCCCAGCTGTTGCACAACAGGTCGCAACCGACCCAGCTACCAAGAAGCGTTGGACCAACTACGCTCAACTACGTGATTTTACACTCAATCATGTGGTCACTACTGCTACTACTATCAATTTCAAACCCACTAACAACAACCGCCCCATTACTGGCAACAAACGCCGCCATGCAGAGACTGTCGGCCAGATCAGCTCACTGGCGCACGGCGCACTCCACAGGGCGCAGCACAGACGCGTGGAGCCAGACGGCAAGGGCGGCTACACTACCACCAACAGCGGTCAGGGCAGCGGTCAGCGCAGCTACAAAACAGCAGCAGACCCGTTTAAGTACTTCACAGCCAAGAACGGCCAGGAGTTCAAGCGCCACCCGGTGCTACTGACATGGTGCCACAAGCACAGGGTGTACATCTGCTGTTTTACCAAGTACAACGACCAGACGGTCGGCCAGCACAGGGAGCACTGCACCAGCCCTCCCATGCCAAACGGCTCTTTCCCAGAGGGCTACAACTTCAGGCCCAGCCGCTGAAGCGGCATGGGGTGCGCAGCAGCAGCAGTGCTACAGCAACAGCCCTCCAGCAGCAATGCTGACGCTGTCAAGTTGTATGGTTTATCGTGTGGTAAATTATCTACTGTTTCATTGACTCGGGAGACCCCACCGGTGTCTATGCAGCAGTTTACTGCCAGCGATTGCCATTTCGATCAGCAGCAGTTGTGCCAGCTGCAGCAACAAGCAGGTCATGAAGCATCACTGTTTGTTTCAGACATTTCAGCAATATCGAAGTCAGGTGCCAGCATTCCTGTGCATCGGTTTGATACCAGCAACTGTGCGCAGCAGTGCTCATGGCTACAGCCACCAAAGCTGCAGGAGATCAGCTTTGTCAAGCACTACCTCCGTTGCAAGAATACAGCACCTCGATCGACTTCAGCATTCATTTGTGTGCCAAAGTGGTGCAGTCGCACTTATCGCAGTCACTTTGCACAAATGAAACTCCTGCGAGAGTACCGAGCAGGCACCAGCCTCCTTATCAATTCAAAAGGCAAACCTTGCCAACCATTCAACCAAACAACGCAAGTCTGGTTTGATGCTCCGGTGACTTTGCAAACGGGCAAGCTCATCGATGCTCAGACTTAGACAGTCATCACCAGTGCCACAGGCACAGAGTTCTCAGGCAAGGTTTCTGGCGCCCCTTGCCGATTCAAAATTGATACCGGTGCAAGTCACAACTTCATCAGCTCCAACTTTGCGCACAAGACGGGCCTGGCTGTAAAGCCATGTTCCAGAACAGTAGCACTTGCGGACGGCCAACAGGTCCAAGCATTTGGTACATGCACAGCGCGCATACAACTGGGTCGATTCCATGATGTAGTATCATTCTTTGTGCTACGCCTGGGAGCCGATTACGATGCCATCATGGGTGAGCAATGGCTACGCCAGCGGTCTGGTGTACTGGACTTTGGCCTACACACCCTCACACTCAAACGTGGCAACCAGACATTCACTGCTCTTTCTCCAGCCAACACATCAGGCGGGGGAGAGTCAGACGATTCTAAGATCACGATATCAGCCATGCAAGTAAAGAGGGCACACCGAAAAGGGTGTCAACTGTTCATGGTGCAAGTGAAGAAAACAGAAGACACTACTGCTGAACCCACTTCTACTGCTGATGGCTTGCTACCAGCCAAACGACTATCAGCAATACTTGACACATTCAAAGATGTGTTCGAGGAAATGCCAGGAGGCGTGGTAGATCGCCCAAGCATCACACCCATGACCATCGAGCTGGAGCCAGGCAAGCTACCACCCCCAGGTATCTCATACCGCCTGAGCCAACCAGAATACCTTGAATGCGAACGACAAATCAAGGTAGCTCTCGAGAAAGGACTCGTAGAGCCTTCTACAAGCAGCTTTGCTGCACCCATCCTTTTTGTCAAGAAGAAGAACGGTGGATTGCGCATGTGTTGCGATTACCGTGCTTTGAACAAGATCACCATCAAAAACAAATACCCACTACCCCGTGTAGACGACTTACTGGACCGCCTCAAAGGTGCCACTATCTTTTCAGGCCTGGACCTCCAAAGCGGCTACAATCAATTGCCTCTAGATCCCAAGGATCGATTCAAAAGCAGTTTCAGAACGCCCTTTGGCCTGTACATGTGGCGAGTGGTGGCATTCGGCATGACCAACGCCCCAGCCTACTTTGCTCGCGCCATGCAAGAGGTATTCGGTGATCTCATTGGCAAATTCGTTTACATATACTTGGACGACATCCTGGTGTTCAGCAACACGCCAGAAGAGCACGCGGAGCACTTGAAGCTCGTGCTAGAACGTTTACGCAAGCATCAGCTGTATGCAAGAAGAGAGAAATGTCATTTCAATCTCCCTGAGGTTGAATTCCTAGGCCATATAGTGAGCCGCGACGGTATCAAAGTAGACCCTCGCAAGGTGAAGATTGTTAAGGACTGGCCTACACCCAGGACACAGACGGATGTTCGAGCCTTCCTTGGCCTCACCAACTACTTCAGGCGTTTCATTCACGCATATTCAGCAATGGCTCGCCCCCTACATGACATCATAGGCAATGGCTATAAATGGACTGTCAACACCTGGACACCAGCCTGCCAGAAAGCTTTTGAGCAACTGAAGCATAAGCTCACAGATGCACCAGTCTTGGCAATGCCAGACTTCAACAAACCCTTCGAGGTTGTGGCAGACGCATCCCTCTTTGCGTTGGGAGCCATATTGCTGCAGGATGGCAGACCTATTGCCTTTGAATCCCGCAAGCTCACACCGGCAGAATGCAATTATGATACTACTGAACGTGAGATGGTCGCAGTTATACATGCACTCACCGTTTGGAGATGTTACTTGGACGGTATGGAATTCACTATCTACAGTGACCACAAGCCGCTGCAGTACCTGCAGACCAAGGCGTCCCTTACACCTCGTCAAGTACGTTGGTCCCAATTCATGGAACGCTACAACTACTCTTGGCAATACAGAGAAGGCCGCTTGAATGCAGCGGACCCCCTCAGCCGGATTACTCATGGAAGCTACACCGGTTCAGGCACAGGCAGTATCACCGGCCGTGATCAAGCCGATGAAGCCACACTTAGCCATCTGGCTATTGCAAAGACACGTAAAAGTTCTACAAAGAATCGAACCGTGCAGTACCCTCCTCCACCGCCACTAGACGGTGTTGAGAAAGAACGCGACTGGGTCAATACGATCAAGGCCGCCTACAACAAGGATACGCAGATAACTGCATTACAAAAGAAATATAAACAGTTTACGGAAAAGGATGGTGTATATTACCATGCCGACGCTGTTTACATACCACAGTCCCTACGACTGAAGTGCCTCGAAGAGATGCATGATGCCCCCTACAGTGGACACAAAGGCATTGCTAAAACTCTTGCGGCAGTAGCACGCCTTTATTGGTGGCCTGGCATGTCCGTAGACATCGCCAAGTACGTCAAAAGTTGCCTGCTGTGCCAGCGCAACAAGGCCTCTAACCAGAAGCCCAGTGGGCTCTTACAACCCCTTGCTGTACCGAAAGATCGTTGGTCTGAGGTCACAATGGATTTTATCACAGGCCTGCCCTGCACGCCTCGTGGCTACGATGCCATCATGGTTATGTGTGACCGCCTTACAAAAATGGTCAGGTTTGCACCATGCCACAAAACAACAGACGCTCTTGAAGCGGCCAAACTCTTTCGAGATCATGTGTTTGCGAATCACGGATTGCCAGAGCGCATTATATCCGATCGTGACACCCGATTTACAAGTGAGTTCTGATCAGCGCTTATGCAACGCCTTGGAACGCAACACAAGCTCAGTACAGCCTTCCACCCACAAACAGATGGGCAAACAGAACGCGTAAACCGTGTTTTGGAAGAATATCTACGCCACTATATCAACCCCAACCAAGATGATTGGGATGAGTGGTTACCTCTGGCTGAGTTTGCTTATAACAACTCCTTCCACGAAGCTGTTGGAGCCACACCTTTCTACCTCAACTACGGCAGACATCCACGATTACCAGAAAGCCCCAAGAACCCAGTGCGGTTCCCGGCTGTGGATAAGCTCGTCAAATCCATCGATGACATTGTCGCCCATGCAAAGCGCCGCTTGCAAGCAGCTCGCGATCGCGCTAAGACATATGCTGATAAAAAGAGATCGGATATCACTTACTCAAAAGGTGACGAAGTTCTCCTCAGCACACGCACCATCAAGTTGAAGGTGCCTGGTGACAACAAGCTTCTACCGAAGTACATTGGCCCATTTGCCATCAAAGATGTCTTAAGCGATGTTACATATCGCCTGGACCTTCCACAGAGCATGAAATGCCATAGCGTATTTCACGTCTCCCTATTACGCAAGTATCACAAGGATGAGCGGCGTCAGCCCCCTCCATTACCATTCGAATTCGATGAAGAACAAGGTCTCTGGTATGAGATCGATCGAATCCTGGACCACAGGACCTCAGGTAGTGGCGGGTCTACAGTTCTACAGTTCTACAGTACCTGGTGTCCTTCAAGGGCTACGGGGAAGAGCACAACCAATGGTGTGACGCACCTGGTGTGACTCAAGCAGCTAAGGACGAGTATCATGCTCGCACCAATACTACCCCTACATCTATTTCTCCAATCCAAAGCAAAAAGAAGCGGTCACGCCCTTCTCCACCACCGCCCACGCCAGTACCTTCTGCGCTACGCACTACAAGGTCTGGACGTGTGACAACAAGAAGTCCGTTCGCTTTCTCCTCTGAGGCACCCAGGAGGCTGCCGATTAGGCGGGGGAGAGTGTTACGAGATACATCATCGATACACCTACATTATATATATATATATATATATATATATATACGAGAACTACCTTCCCTTTGATGGGTAAGGATGCTGTTAGGTAACTGTCATGCAGTGCCTCTACGGCTACTGCCCTAGGTAGGCTGGGCCGATACATTACGATGTATCGGACCTCAAGGGGACATCTTCCATCTACTATTATTGTGTAAGACACTTACGCAACACACTGCGGGCAGGCAGTGACGTCCGAGCTTCAGCGCTGTGCCCTTGCTGGCCCAAGCAGCAGCAGCAAAAGATCCTAGTAATCGATAGGCGTGGATTCCTTAGGGTAGCGTTTATTTCAAAGTAACACGGGCAGTATGAGACGGGTGTCGGGTGATGGACGTCCGTCTCATATATACTGCCCGTGTTACTTTGAACTAAACGCTACCCGAAGCAACCGGGTTGCTGTTAAGTTTTTCAGGACTGTTGCATGTGGCAATTTGCACCATACCACACTGCGCAGTGTGCTACTGCTTTCAACAGCGTAACTTCCGACATGACCTTCTACGTAGCGAAAGCCCTCCGTCTGCTTCTCGTACTGATTCTTGTTGTTACGGAAATTGTTGTTGCTGTGGGTATCTGGTTGGGGGTTGCCGCTATCGTTGTAGGTGTCGCAGCCCCCCTGGCCCTGTTTATCGGCAGTGTCCTGGTTGTGCTTCTCTGGATTCCACTCCAATGCCTGAAGTGCTTCCAAGGAATGTGGAAATGGTCGACAAAGCAGCTGAAGGACTCCTGGAATGATCTACAGCTCCAGCAGGGCGGCTCCTGCAGGAGCAGCAGCTGCTGCGCAGCAGCAGCATGCTGCTCAGTCTCCACAGTCGCAACACCGTTGCTGGCATGGCTATCTCACGCTTCCGAAAAAAATCAAAAGTTCTGGGGAAGGGTTTTGAGCAGTCGAGAAAACCAGCAGGCAGCCATCACCCTCCTGGGTGTGCTCAAGGTATTCGGAGGTCTGGTGGTGCCCGCAACATACGCTGTCATCAACCCAGCCGCATTGGAAGAAGACTTGGACTTCACCTCCCTCTGCTCCCCTGATTTGCTGTGTAGGATGATGAGTAAGACTGATATCGAGGCTGTGCCAGTGCAACACCTGTATGACTGCGGCAGGTTCGTTTATGATGAGTGTGATGCTTCTAGAACAAAACAGAAGCATAACAATGACTCTGTAGGGCATTGGCAGATGGTCGAAGAGTGGGTGCAATACTGCATACCACAGTGTAAACCTCGCCCAAGGGCAACACCTTCAAACAACTCTCGTCCACCCATAAGACCGCTTCCATCGTGGTGGAAAGCCACCCTATATATTGGCAAGGCTATGGCCCAACCATCCCCAACAACTGATTTGGCAGGTACCCAACTGGTTTGGCAGGTACCCAACTACACAGGCAGTGCCGTTATACAAGAATTCTGCACGTGCCAAGTACGACTGAAGGCACTTGACGCTGGGCAGGGCAACTCTCCTTGCAAGTCACATGCAGCAGAGTTTGAGTTACCAATCAAGGGTGCAATGACACGATCGCAGTTGTCGGCAACGTGCTTAACTGACTGTTTTGAAAAAGGTGGCGTCTACATCCAGTGTGGATTGCAATTGATTCGCTGTCATGGGCGACGTTACAAACATGTTTGGCCTTTATTCATGTTTTGGGGCTCGCTAGTGTCGGTCTATTATGCAGCTGTGTTGAGCTTGATTATTGTTCACTCCTTTGGATTTGCACGCTTGCAGTTGCACAATCCTGTGGCCGTGGACGGGCTGCTTCCCAAGCCATGCCTAAAAGTTTGGGCAGCATGGCTGCTGACATGGTTGTACATTGTCGCCTGGACTTCATTTTTCTTGGTCATTGCAACCATGTTCCTCAGTTCCTCCCGTAGTGGAGAGCTGGAGCTAGATCCATACAAGGGAGGAACATTGTGGGCTGGAATACCACTGAAAAGGTAGACAGTTGGTACGGCACTGTAAAAGATGCCGTCTGGTACTATGTGGCGCCATGCTCTATCTTAGTAGGCCTGGTGGCATGGTTGTTGAGTTTGAGGCCAGGTTTCATCGATGCATTGATGCCTGACATGCATGACGGACCAGAGTTTGCGCTAACTTGACGGCACGCTGTGCCTTGCATGCATGTTAGTGTTCCCTAGCACTAGGCCTACTTGATAGGGCCCATATACTGATGTGGACCCCAGGGCTGCCAGCGGGTCCCCGGGGGGTGGGACTACTGCTGCTTACTGCCGGTGGATGTCCAGGGATGTGGATGCACCAGCACCCTATGTTCGTACATGTATGCCTATCAATAATGAGCATTTGTCAGCTCTGGCTCGATTTCGCCTAGGCGTGCAACATTTGGAAGTGTCTAAGGGGCGATGGTCTGGTATAGCGAGGGGTGACCTATTATGCCCCAGGTGTGCAGGCAGGCATGTTGAGGATGAAAACCATGTTATGTTTGAGTGCTACTGGTATTATGATCTGCGTGAGCGCTTTCGCAGACTGTATCGGGGCACTGGGGGTCCCAGTGACCCGGCCTGTATGTTGCGCTTGATAAATCACTCTGATCAAGCTGCAGTTGCTAGACTAGTTCATTTGATCGACTTGCGACATCAGGAGCCGCTTTGCGATCTGATGTATGATGACTACCAAGATGAGCTCTGGTAGTGCTTGAGGTTTTGTTTTTGCTTTTTGTGTTCTCTGGTCTGCTTGGCTGCTTTGCCGCCCAATGAGCCTGTCATTGGCTCCCCAAACGGGCAAAGTTACTGGCGTAACTTCCAAAATGTGATGCTCCAGATGTACCTTTCCAGGACTCACAGCTGACGACTTCTCCAAGATGCACAGCAGCTTTACTCCAACATATTCCTTCGAACTCAAGTGCATATCTGCGGGACATGCCCACCTGCACATTTGGCTTGTTTTAGTGTTGAGGCAGCAGCCGGTACCTCAAGCAGGGTGTTGGGTCTCGACTTAAACAGGGTAACTGTGCATTGACAATCTCTTTTTTGCGAGCCTGCATCTTGTAAGATACTATCTGACAAGCAGCCGGGAAGTTCCCATTTCAAACTGCTCAAAGCCCACTGGGCCAGTGTCAGGGACGACAATTTGCAGACTGCAACAGCTGTGCCCAACATCATCACACCCAGCAGGTGAGCGAGGTGCAGCTGCACAGACACAGCTCAGCAGCAACAGGCAGGCAGGCAGGTGGCAGCCCTCCCATCCAGCCACAGACACAGCTATGCACTTTAGGGACAGTCGCACAGAAAGCCTCTCGGACCGTCTGCGCAATTGTATTAGATGCGTAAGTGAATTATTTACACAATTTCCATTGCCCCGCAACTGCATCAATGCTGTTGTGCGCATTATACAATTTCACAGTGGGTTAACCGACTGTAGACCAAACGATCCACCAGGTGATCACTGGGTGCTCAACCGCTGCCAAACTGTATAAAGAAGTTATTTTCAGATGTTACATTCACGTTTCAGCTTGTAACATCACAACTCACAGAGCCTATTCCTTAGGAAGCGCTTCAACCACCTTGTCAGCACCACGACCAGTTGCAGCACAACAGCCCAAGCGTGCCAGCAGCATTGCACACGGCAAGCCAGCGCCAGCTGCCGCCGCAGCGGCGTCACCCAAAATCAAACCACGGAAGTCTTGATAAGCTCAGCTTTTACAGTGGGTCATTGTGGGTCATTGTCAAAGCTCCAAAGTCGTATCTTCTGGAGTGCCCTTTTGGAGCGTGGCCTTCTGGAGTGTCCTGCATCATGTATGGCCTGTGGTACATGCAAATGTGCAGACTGCTACCTCAGGCATTGCTTTCAGATGAGCAGACACACTTCAGACAAAAGTTGTGAGGTATTACTTTGCAATTCAGCTGCTCTCACCTTTGGATTGTTCAAAGCTATTGCCCAGGAACTTGGCTCGTGCAAGAGCAGAGTTGACCATGCTTGGGGTAACCTCCTCCCAGCTGGCAACGTGCTGCAGCCCACCTTATGGCAGGATGAAACCCAAAGAGTTGTTGGGTGTGCGCTGGCTCCCAGTGCTGCTGCCCCTATCGCTGCTGCGGCCCCACCTCTGCTGCTGCTGCTGCTGCTGCTGCTGCTGCTGACTTCACCACCAATGCTGCCGCTGGCACTGCCAGCCCGCCGCTGCTTCACAATGGGCTCTGCTGGTGACACTGGTTGCTGGAAGGTGAGTGCTGCAAATGCCATGGCAGTTGTGTTAGCCAGGCAGAGCCCACTGCAAGCTGCTGGCAGGACATCATGATACTCTGGCATGCCAAAGTCCATGTAGCCCTTGGCATGGTAGTATACTGCGCCGGAAGCCAGTGCCTAAAGTGTGCTGGAACTTTGGTAGCAGGCCGCTGAGTCCAAGCAGCCACACTGGCGGCTCAGCCGGCAGCCCAGGTGCCTGGCTGTGGTCCCACGTCCAGCGCACTGTTTCTGCCTGGCACGAGCCCAGATACAGGTGCTGCGCTGTGGCCAGCAGGGCGTGTGCAGCCTGGTGCGCGCGAAACGCTGCACTTGATGTGGCAAACTGCCCACCGCTGGTGAAGCTTGAGGGGTGGAACCACATGGGGTGGCCGCTCTGCTTCAGGGCAAGCATTTGAGAACTGCAGGCAGAGCATGGTACACGACGCAACACAGTCAGCAGCAAGTAAAGCTATGAGCCAGGTAGCTTAATTCAACTGCTGCTGATACATGGTTACTTCAGGCCAGCTGGCAGCAAAGCAATCCACCAGCAGCAACACATGCAGCATTGGGCTAAGCCGCTGCAGTCTAGGTGCTGGAGTGGATGTTGCTCACTCGATCTGGACCAGTGCTGACAGCAGCTCTGCCTGTAGGTACAGGACCTTCTCCACTGCAACGTTGATAGTTGCTGGCATAGACTTGAACCGTGGCTTTGAAGTGCCTGCCACTGCTGCTGCCGCTTTCTTGCTGCTGCCAGGAAGCCGCCCACCCTGCAACAGCACCAACACACATGCAGACGTGTGGTGATGACAAGTCTTGGCATGTGCTCACTGTCTGTGGTGGCATGCTCACCTAGAATCAAAGCCTGAGGTAGCAGTTTGTACGTGTATAATACTAGCATGGTCTGTTACTGCGCAAAACTGCCACTTCAGACTTGGGGACTTAAGAGGTGCCTGATCATTAAAAAGCGAAAGCCTGAGGTATTCATCAAGGTACAGCACATGCTCTCTGCATGCATTGCAAGTTCATTGCATGCTCAATAGGTTTGTGCAGTGGAAAAGCTTCTGTAGGCTGTCATAGTATGCACACATGTGAGAAGGCCACTGCTGCAGGCTGGGAAGCGCGGCTGAAGGCCGTTGTAGTGTCAAGAGGGTGCACCCACACCGTGTGCGTGCTCATAGTGACCTGACCGGACTGAGCAGTGCGGGGGTCTGCAGCAGCGGCGCCAGTGGCGTCCCTCCCATTTCGAACGTGCCGCTCTAATGCGGCTAGTACACTCTCAGCAGACAACTTGTTTGTGCACACCTGGTTGACGGTCACACCAGGCAACCGGAATTCCCTGAAGCCGCCCCCACCATCGTGCAGCCAAATGTGCCCAATGGTGCAAAACAGGCGACCTGTGTAAGTACCTCATCAAAACTTCTATGCTAGAGCTACTACCAGTGCCGGTGATTGCTCGCAGAAATGCTAGTTGCACCTTGTCAGCAGCATTGTTGCGTTGGTTGGCAGGCTTGAACAAGTCCCTGGAGAGCAATTCAGGGCCCGACATGTGTGACGCATACGACATCACAGGCTCAATCAAGATATCAAACATGCGGCATTTCATGTCATACTGCGTGATGCGCTGCTTGCGGAAACAACTCAGCACGGCATGCATGGCATTAGAACCTGACGCCGCCAGCGCAGGCATTGCCGGCTGCAAGCCGTTCGTAGCGTGCAGAGTGACACCCAGGTACGTGTAACTGCTCTGAATGCTGAGGGGCTGCCCAGCACAACTGAACACTAGTGAACGGGGTAGAGGAACCCGCGGCCGACGGAAAACTACCACACATGTTTTAGAAGGCCGTAGATTGACCTCCATGGCGGTGATCTCACAAAACAATCCCAAGCACTTCAGCAAGGCATGCACGTCCTCAGGGGACTCCGCTATCAAACCAACGTCATCAGCATACATAAGGTCGGGGACGCGTAAGCTGCCAACTTGTGGTCCCAGTGGGCGACATGAGCCGGCGCCTGACGGATCACCCCTGATTGTTATGAGCTCATGTAGCAACTCTATGAACAGGCCAAACAACAGAGGGCTCATCTCACTCCCCTGCTTAGTCCCAGCTGCTCATCATCATCATGTTACCCATTAAGCCATAGCATCAATGCCATCGTCCCAGCTGCTGTGCAGAACGGTTCACCCACATGTCCGTTGACCACTACTTGCATCTTAATATCTGCATAAAGGCGCTTCAATAGAGCAAGAAACCTGCTATGAACACCAAACTGTTCACAACCCTCCAGGAGGAGGTCCCTGGGGACAGTGTCAAATGCCTTCTTGAAGTCCAGCAACACAACATACAATTTGCACCATCTGAAGACGGTATGTCTTTAATGGCCGCGCACTATGGTCACCGGAATATCAAGCTGCATGTCCAGGCATGTCCAGTTGCTGCAAACCGTGCCCAGTTGGCGGGTTTGCGTGTCCGGTTGCATGTCTAGTCTGCTTGTGACTTGACATGTGCTGCTGCTGAAACGTTGACTCGTGGTTTGAGGCATCACTGCCATGTACAATGCATCATATGATTGTTACTACATTTTGCAAGATGATGTTGCTGTATGGGAAGTCAACATGTCTAGTGTACAGTCGCTTTAAGCCTTGTGCATTTACATACCAGGGTTTGTTGCAACGTAGTTGCTTGTTCACCCTGTAACACGTTCTTTCTTTTGTGTATGCTGACTGAACGAAGTCAGGTGGAAGTTGCTTGAGGGGGGACAAGGGCCTCAGGTCCCTCAGCCGCCATACGGTGGCTTTTGGCTCGAATTGCCGGGCCCTCCTGTAACATCATCCTTCTTTTTCGCTGTCGGCTGCCAAAATTGCAGGTATGAGAGCCCCACCATTTCATTTGGGTGTGTATGAAGCAGATGAGCGGGCTTTCATAGCCACGGTCGAGACTGAACTTCTACATGGTGCCAACGGTAGCAGGATAGCTAAGGAAGCTTGAAATGGACCATTGCGCACAAAGAAGAGCCCAGAACACCATGAACATATGAAGCTGCTGACGTGCAACACACTGTTTGCCGTACCCTGACCCTCCCTCATAATGCCGGGACACATGACAATGTGGAAGATCTCAAGCATTTCCTGGAGTGCGCTGCATATAACCACTTGCGTGATGCACACCCGAGCATTTTCTATCCTGATGGCACCACAAATCGTTACGCTGATGAGTTGGTTCCGCGTGTTTTGAATTGTGAAGCTCAAGAGAGCTTGGCTGTTGTGCTGTATCAGATGTGGCTGTTCCGTTTGGTGTTGTTAGGGTTGTCTCCTGACCACACCAGCGTACCCGTTCAACCAGAGGGCTATGTACATAGGCACATGTGCCTTCAGATGACACTTTAGACGCTGTTGCCTCTAGCCCTTGATGTTGTTAGACGATGCTTAGCAAAGTAGATGTGCATTGGTGTTGCAGAACTGGTTCGCTGCCGACTTATGCCGCCCTAGCTGCCCTGTCCTTACGTCTGGCTGTGTGGTCTTGGCAACATGCTTTGGGTTGGTGTGCTTCCTTTAGCACAAGCTGCTGTCTGAGTGGGCTGTGTCGCTGACACACCGCAGATATAATTTGCATATTTTGGAGAAAACCTGTGCTCATTTGATGGCCTTAATCTGCTTCATTGTGCGCTCATCCTTTTCTGTCACATGTTGACACTGTGCTCATTTGGGGTGGCTCATACCATCTGAGATGGTGACTGGACCCACATGTAACTACTCTCTCTCATAGTAGGAGGTCATAACAGCAGTCACCTGCGATTCACAAACGAAGCAAGCCAAGTTGTCATGTAACTCTCGCTATTGGATGAGCCATGCACTCGACGTGCGCCAACACAACTACTCATGCCAACAAAAGTCGACATTTAGATAGAAACATGTCATGCACAGCCTAAACTGGAGCATGGCACGGGAATAGCTGCAGACAGCAGCATTTGCAGCATTTGTCGCAGACAGACCCTAGTGTGCTGGTTGAGGCACCTCCAGCCGCCGTCTGCGGTCTGTGGGCCGATGCAGCTTGCATGCAGCGTTTGTGTGCGTGTGTCAGCTTGTTCCTGGGGCTCAATGCATACTTATGGACGGAGAGCAACAAATCTAACCCTTGAAGTAACATCTTTGACCACATGGACAGATGCCACATCCTTCCGATCCAGCTTTTACAAATAAAATTGCACATCAATTCAGAACCAAATTCGACTTTCACTGCCTCCTTCCACGTACAACAGCGAAAACAGCTGCCAATCTTGCACAATTTCGACAAATTGTCTGCCTGTAGCTGATGCCATGTTGCTAATTATACCCAATCGGTGCTTGTAGTCACACCATGGATGCCCCTGGAGAGGCTGGGGGCCAGCAGTACCAAAGAGGGAGCAAGCAACATCTAGCCATAGCCTTACTGCCCAATCTTTTTGACCCACACGGCTCCTCTCAACTAATGTGCTGCTTTCAGGTTCTCCAATGCCTGCCTTGCCTCCTCACTACCCTCAGCCAGGCTGCCAAGGACGTGGGCTGCGCACACCGCCACTCCCTTGTCGTTGCTAGCTAGCAGGTGGACCATCGCAGCGATACCCCCCTCTGCAGTTGCAATCGCTACCTGGACCTCGGGTCTATCCCTGGCAGCAACCAGCAGCAACAGAGCAGCGCCCTCCTGCTCCTCTGCCCTGCTGCTGCTCACCTGCTGCAATAAAGCCTGGACTTCAGAGGCAATCACCGCCTCATTCTTGCTGTTGCCAGCTGCGATGCTGGTCAGGGCTACTGCTGCTGCATGCCGCACTGCTATGCTACAGCCCCTGGCAGTGTCAACACCAAGCTCCAACTGCAGCAGGGTGGGAATGGCCCCCTGTGCAGCTATGTCCTCCTGATTCTCAGGGCACCGCAGGGACAGGCTTGCTAGCGTCAGTGCCGCCTCCTCCTGCGCCTCCTCATTGTTGCTGTGCAGCATCTTCATCAGCGCCCCAATGCATCCTGTGGCTTTCCCTATCTCTGCCCGACTGCCCCCGCTGTACGTTGCCACGTTGCGCAGGGCGCCTGCTGCCTGCAGCTGCACCACGGCCCTACAACTTGTCAGCAGCCGCAGCAAGGGAGGCAGGCCACCGCCTGCTATGATGGCAGCAGATATGGCCTCACTGCCTGCCGCCAGGTTGCGCAGAGCTGCTGCTGCTGCTTGCTGTAATCCTGCAGGGTCCTCCTGGTCACGTGCTTCTGCCTGCAGGAGGGTGACCAGTGCCTTGATGCCGCCTGCCTTCACAATGGCCTGTTCATTGGATGCTTCTGAGCCGTTGCACAGGTTGGCCAGTGCAGCGGCCGCCTGGGACAGCACAGCCTCAGCACAGCTGTTCTCCAGCAGCTCCACAAGGGTTTTAATGGCCCCTGCCTGCACGCTGGCAGCTGAGCTGGAGGGGGTGCTTGCAGCCAGCGCCACCAGCACTGCCACTGTCTGGGCCTGTACTGTGCTGCTGCTGTTGTTGGCCAGCATCCGCACCAGCCGTTCTGATGCCGAGGCCACAACACAGTCCCGTGTTCCTGGGGCCTTGATGGTGTGGGCTGTCTGGATGATAGCCCTAGCCTCTGTGGGAGCCCCCACTGAATGTGCCACAGCACGGTGCGCCCGCAGCAGGTGCCCCTGAAGCCTGCTTGCCTCCACCACTGGCAATGGCATCAGCAGCAGCCAGGGTGAGCAGGGCCTCCAGGGCTGCCTCCTCCATGGCCTGGCTGCCTCGCATCACTAGCTGCACCAGCACCGGGATGGCACCAGCTGCCACCACCGCTGCCTGCTTGAGACCATCCATGCGATGCAGTTTATTGACAGCTGCCAGCTGCTGCCTCTCTGCTGAGTTGAGGCAGCAGGCACAGGAGGTCCCAATCACCATGTGCGCCAGGAGCTGGAGGGCCTGGCCAGCGCAGCCAGCAGAGGGGTGGCAAAGGGCAGAGATGGCAGGGTGATTAAGCTGCAACATCTCCGAAATGCCGTAGAAGACCACCATCCAATTGTGGGGCAGCTGCGCTCCTGGCAAAACAACCGGATGCAGAGTGATACTTCCAGCAGGGTGGTGCTTCCCTCCCGTGGTCAATACTAGGCATGTGACAATAACGCCATCATATGCAGCACGCAGCTGCAGCTCAGGCCCACCTTCTGGTTTGCTGTTGCCGCCTGCCGTGCATTACTCAGATGCTCTGGGATTGCGAGGCCAGGCAACAGCAGTGGTGCGCGGGACGGCACGCCGCCTGCAGGCACTAGCTCCTTCTGCAGCTGCTGAGCCTCCTCAATGTCGGACTTGAGCTCTGCCTCCAATGCCCTGAATGAGCTTACAGCCCGCTCCAGCCGGGACTTGATGGCCCCTGCCCTCCACATCTTCCAAAGCCTTCAGCAAGCACCGGCAGGGCATGCAGGCAGTGCGCATTGATCTGAATCGTCAGTGCAGTTCACCGTGACAGGAATATGACAAGGTTTTATTTTAGGCCATGCACTGCTTGCCAAACTGGTGTCAAGATTCCCAGCTGCGGCGCCGTAGCTTAACTGGTTAGAGCACCGGTCTTCGGACTGGGAGGTGCGGGTTCAAATCCCGCCGGTGTCGCCCCCTCGCGGTTAGGAACCAGTGGCGGTAGGCTCATTCCTACTGTGCTAACCGATGAAATGGGGGGCAAAGCGCTAAAAACTGGTACGGGCTATGCTCGGTAGGAAGGCGCGTATGGGGTAGAAGGTAGTTAACGTGATCCACCGAGGTGCACGCACGCTTGACTCCCACGGGCGCCCCTGAAGGTAAGGCAAAGGGTCGGGCCATGAGCCACCATTCCATAGAGAAATGGTTGGTAGGGCCCAGATGACCCGACTATCCTAGCGGAAAACCGGGCGTGCCGGGGGTTGCTCTTAGAGAGTAACGGCCCTGGATCGCTGATAGTCGCTTCGGCTGCCTTGGCCCATAAACTTACGCACAGAGCCCACCAAAGCACTGTTGCGTAGTTCCTATTCCTATTCCTATTCCCAGCTGCCAGTCCTCTCGGTGCTTAGTCCTTGTGCGACCTGGTTTTTTGCAAATAGCTGGCAAGCCCCACTGTCCCGGATGGGCCGGTGATATGGTCCAACTGTACGAGTATGCATCATTTGAACTCCTATCTTTGATTTCTTTAACTGTGTTGAACAGCAGCGTCATTGTGGTCCTCATGGTAGCATGCAGAGCACTGTTTTACAGAGCAGAGTATGTTGTTACAGAGCAGAGTATGTCACAACAGAGTTTTGCTACGTACGCTACTGTGCCTCGCTCCGACTTTGAGATTGCTCACCGGCACGTTTGAACAAGGTGCAACCTGTTCATATGTCTGGTACAAGTCGTTGTCCAGATCTTCCAGCCCCGTTGATATGTTGACCTCAAGCCCCTTGCCTGTGCTGCCTGCTGCCACATTGTCCAGCTTGACTTGGTGCAGCTTGACGTTGACACGGTTGGCGATACGGAACATCTCGTTGAACTGCTTCCTGGCGTGCTGGTCGATCTCATGCGCCGCGTCGTAAGCGCTCTCCAAGGCTTGTGCAGCGCCTACGACCTTCCCAAACAGGTCGAAGACTTGCGACAGCTGCCCAACCAGGTCCATAACCTCTGCTCCAGATATGTTGCACCTGCACAAAGAAGGTCAAGGCCACTGCATGCGTCATTTGAGACCTGAAGAGCCTTCAGGAAGAGAGGCATCTGTCCCAGCGGATTGCACTTGCAGACAGCAGATGAGCTGCAGGCAGTCGCAATGCTTGCACCGATATTGTAACATATCACCTGGAGGTGATATGGTTAACAATGAGCCTATCACGCATCCGCAGTTCCCTTTGCCTCGTTACACTTGGTTACAACGGTAACCGCGGATGCGTGATGGGCTCATCTTAACCATATCACCTCCAGGTGATATGTAACAGATATGATCACTCTAGTGCACACCTGTACAACACCGCAACGGTTCAAGCATCTTCCACGCCTATGGATACAAAGTGCACACTTGCATGCCACAGCAGCGATATGCTGGTGGTTTATGATGTCAACCATCATATGTCAGCAGCAGTTCAGTAGCAGCAGCAGCAGACTAACAGAGTATCAGCTGCTGGCATCGATCGACCATTGCATATGCCGCACCAGCAGTGACAGCTTACCTCTTCTTGCTCCCTGCGAGCTGGAAACCGCTCCTTCAGCAGCTCAGCACTGATTCACTGAAGTGATCTGCGGCATGTTTGAGAGGATGTCAGGGCGCCCATCAGCCTTCCTTGGCAGACCCAAATGGGTATGTGGGTGTTGCTAAACAGGGAACCAAAAAGTCAATTCTCAGGAAAGCTTTCCGGAAGGCTCTCCGGAGCGGACATGTTGCTGGCGTGCGCTCAAAGCCCTCTCAATCTTGGTTTTGTATAATCAGAAGTATAGAAATCATGCATTGCGCCCCGGGCATCCAGCCACGGAAACCTCCCCATCAGCAACAGCAGTACCCCTGCCATATCCTCACCAAGGCCAAATACGGATGTGTGCAAGCCATTTTTGCATACCAGGAAACATTCCAGTTCACACGCGTTTATTTCCCACCTGAAACACGCGGTAGTGGGGACGCTTGTTCCTTTCGGATTCCGGTATACCGGTTCGGCTACGTAGCCGAACAAAAGTTCAGTTCAACGTTTTTGCAGAGTTCTGTAGAGTGTGTTGTGTTTAAAAAGTTGGAAATTTGGTGAGGGAGCCAAACTTCCGAAACCACCCGGGGTCGTCCATAACTGTTACTTCGTGGGTGACTGTGCCCCCTGCTCTTTGTTATATTGCAGACCCCGACATAAATTCTCCTTATCGAACAACCAAAACACCTTCCAAACAACCTTACAAATCGTCTGAACTCAACTTTCCTCTTGCTCTCGGAATTCCGGCAATCCGACACCCGGGGAACGCTTCGCCTAGGCCTGTTTCAGGTGGGTATGCCACGTATGTGGCGAGACTTAGCCCATTTTATGCATTTATGGTCTCTTCCGGCTCGGATCTGCCATGTCCATGGGCGGGTGCTGGGGACTCCCCCAGCAAAGTTTGTTGTTGCTCCTGAGTGTTGCCCCCTTCCTCACGTGCACGTGTGTTAGTTAGTTAGTTAGTTACACAGCCTATAGTGTTGGTATCCTTGTCATACAAATTAGTGTTCATGAAGAGAGAAATTATATTTGTAATTGGGCATGTACTGGATTTCTGCTTCTATGGGGCCAAAACATAGGAGCCAGGTGAGTAGAGCTGGGGTATGGCTTTCTAAACGGGTGTTGAAAAACACCGACAATCCCAGACACTATTGGTCTCACCGAACTGACTATGGTTGGAGCCATAACACGGCCAGGTATGGGGGTGGAAACCAACCTAAAACCCACCATAACACCATATGTTATCCCGTTTGCACAGTCCTGGATATCAATGTTACTGACATTGTAACACGATGTGGTTGGCAGGACCTGGAAATGACATACAGCGGCCTCACAGGGTGTGACATTCTCTCGCCACACACAGTACATTGAAATGCCCTTCTGACACATGATCACACACAAATAATTGACTCAAAATGACAAGGTTCACCAACAAGGCCTTACACCATAAGGTTGCCCTCATTGGTCCTGCGTCCTGTGAGGACGGTACTCCGCAGCTTCCAAATCTCACACACAAAATCAGCTACTGCTCTCATGGCTGTCACAGCACTCGCGTCTTCGTGCTCGGCTCCAGCTGGCCGGGCAGGTTCATCATTGCCTAGGACATCATCTTTCAGCAGCACCCTCCAGGTATTGGCCGGTGGGCCTGCTTGAATAGCCGCCAGTGTGGCAGGCACAGTCTCTTGTAATTTGTTAAAAAGGGTAGTTCTACAGGCAGAATAAGCAGGGCACTCCAACAAAAAGTGAGCAAGTGTTTCAGGTGCACTGTGGCAGGCAGGGCATGATTCTCGCTGGGTATGCTGTACAGTGGTTTCATTGCGGCGCTGGCAACTATGAATAGCGCGCAGTGGCAGACACTCTAGACGCATTTTCATGCACAACTCAGCTGCAGGGCCACGGCGCATTTGGCTCAGTTTAGTCACGTAAGCACGTGCTACTGGTTTGTTTTGTTTAATCACTCCTGGTCCAAAGGCAGCAGTATTTTGAAGGATGGCACTGGTGGCCCTGGGTCCTGTGCTCCCTTTCTGTTGAACCCGGCGGGCAGCTTTGTTTTTGACATATGTAACAAATTGTCCCTTAGTAAAGTTGGTGGTGGTAGCAGTGTCAATGTCATATTCTGCTAGAAGCTTATCTACGTTCTGTTGCCAAGGGTTTAGATTGCCAGTCCATGCCTCAGCCACTTGACGCAGCAGGCGATCAGAGGACACCCTGCGGAGATGGTGCCAGTATGTCAAGGTGAAGATGTCACATGTAATGTGGGCAGGCATAATGCCCACTGTCCCCAAACAAGGTGTCCTGGCCCCTGTCGAGAGTGCTTCAGAGACTGTAGAAGGACCACAATTCAGGAAGTGAGTACGTATGCAGGCATTGGTTTTATGCAGTGCCTGCAGGTCAGCTGACTGTCATGTGTGTGAAATGGGTGCAGAAAAAGAGACATTTCGGCCGGAGGAGAGGTGGTACTGACAGTTGTGCTCTTTCGTCCTCTTCCTTGCCACCCTCTTACCCGCACACAGCTGCAATGGATGGTGACTACAAAACCTGGCTGCTGGCAATCAGCCTTGCCTGTGTCCTGGGCTCCCTGCTGATCGGTGCCTTGCTGTTGTGATGTTGCGGCAACAGACGGGGACCACTTGCAGGCCAGGAAGAGTGGGTCTGTGATATCATCGCTACACTACAAGCCATTGGTACAGGGTTGGGCTGGCTGTTTATCATCTGGGGTGGCTTGGTGCAGGGCTCCCTTTTCCGCGCAGCGCGCCTGCTTGACGACGCGGATTTCTGGCTGGTGTTTGCTATCTGGATGTCTGAAAACCTTACCAAGTACATCTACATGTACCCAGAAGGCAACTTTTACAAGCAACATGGCACGGATGCGCTTAAGAAAGCTGCCACGAGTGCTTTTCTGGTGCGCTGCTCCAATGACAAGGGTCTGGGCGTGATAAGCTGCTTTGACCTTTTTCAATTTGGATTTGCTTTTGCTCGTCTTGTCCTTGGCAGCCTGGCTGTCCAAGTGTAACAGGAACTGTTACTATCCATGTAGTGGACGATTAGACATTACTCTTGTGACTCACACGTCCGTGTGAGACACGCGGCAGTCAATGTGACATTGTACTGCCATGTTAGAACTACGCGGGCCTTGCGACGTAGGCGGTCTACAACAGCTTATGCTGGGCCTCAGGCTGATCATTGGTTAACAAACCTCCTTTTGAATACGCTTCCACTACGCGTCTTATACCCAGTGCCGCTACAGTTGGTAGCTGAGATGATGGGGGAGGTTCTCAAATCGAGCTAGACATAGAGGTCATTCCTTTCGAGGGTGACAAGCCGATCTTACGGCCTATGTTCCGGTACAGTCCGCTAGAATTGGAAGAGATGCAACAGCAGATAGAACAGTTACTGCTTCGTGGCTACATTCAGCCCAGTTCTTCTCCATTCGGCTGTCCTGTACTGTTTGTCAAGAAACCAAGAAGCACGGAGCTGCGGATGGTGATAGATTATCGCCACCTAAATCTCTTAACCAAACGCAACGGATTCCCGCTGCCAAGGATTGACGTGCTGCTTGATCATCTTGCTGGTGCGAAAGTCTTTAGCTTGGTTGATCTTCGCCAGGCATATCATCAGTGCAAATTGCAGCCCACTGATGTCCCTAAGACTGCTTTCCGCACACCCTTCGGGCACTACGAATTCCTCACACTGAGCTTCGGCCTGGTGAACGCGCCTGCTGCTTTTCAGTCTGTAATGAATCGGATATTCTCTCCGATGCTTTACAAATACTGCTTAGTCTACCTGGACGACATACTGATCTTCAGTAAGTCAGCAGCAGAACATGCGCTGCACTTGCGTGCAGTGCTGGACGTGCTTAAGGCCAATGCGCTCACTGTAGCCATTCACAAATGCAATCTAAATCAGCCATCAGTTCTCTTCCTGGGACACATCGTGTCAGCTGATGGTGTGGCAGCAGATCCTGCTAAAGTCACTGCGCTGCAGGACTTTCCCATTCCAAAGGATGTCTCACACTTGCGCTCATTTCTGGGCACCACCAACTTCTTCAGGAAGTTCGTGCGGCATTACGCTGAAGTGCTGCTGCCACTGACACACTTGCTGCGTCAGGGCGTGCCATTCGTCTGGACAGTTGACTGTCAGACATCGTTTGAGTGGATCAAACATCTGCTGACTGCTGCTCCTGTCTTGGCTCTGCCACAATGGGACAGTGGGAAGCCCTTTCACATGATATGTGATGCATCATATGATGGCGTAGGTGGTGTTCTGCTGCAGGATAGCAGGCCCATCGCTTTCGAGTCACGTAAGCTGATTCCAGCTGAACGTAACTACGCGTATAAGCTGGACCCATGGTTCACGCTTACCAATACTGCTGCTTTGACATTCACGAATGGTCTGTACTTCAGGGGTGACGCACTCGTGCTGCCTGCTGATGCAGATCTGCAGCGTGCTGCCATTCAAGAGTGTCACGACACTCTTTACAGCGCACACGCTGGCAGCACTAAAACATTGCTTAAAGTGCGGCGGTACTTTTGGTGGCCTGCTGGTATGGCTGCTGCTGTGCGGCGCTATGTTGCTGCTTGCAGCTCCTGCCAGCGTGTGAAGGCCTCTAACATGAAACCTGCAGGGCTGTTACAGCCACTGCCGGTGCCAGCTGACACATGGATGTCAGTGGGCATGGATTTAGTTACAGATTTGCCGGTGACAGAGAGTAATCATGACTCCATCGCTGTCTTTGTGGACAGGCTGTCTAAGATGGTGCACCTTGCGCCTTGCCGCAAGGATATCACTGCTGAACAGTTCGCGGATATCTTCCTCGATGCTGTTGTCAAGCATCATGGCCTGCCTGATGAACTGGTGTCCGATAGAGGTTCTATCTGGACTAGCAAGTTCTGGCAGTGTCTGCGTGGCACCCTTGGTGTCTCCGCTTCCATGAGTACTGCCTATCACCCGCAGAGTGATGGTAATACAGAGCGAGTGAATCGTATCATGGAGGACATGCTGCGTCATTATGTTGACCCTTCGCAGTCCAATTGGGTGAAGCTGCTGCCGTTAGTTGAGTTTGCAATCAATGATTCCTGGCAGGAATCTGTGCAAGCAGTACCTTTCGTACTGAACTACGGCAGGCGCCCACATCTACCCTTAGACAAGCTCTTGAGGGGGGAAGGACGCCCTGATGTTCCAGACTGTGTTTCTGCTGCTGATCGCGCAGAATCCATTTTGACTGCTGTCAAAAGCGCTAAAGCTGCGCTGCATGCTGCTCAGCAGCGGCAGGCAGTTGCTGCTAACAGGCGGCGGCGTGAAATGAACATTGCAGTAGGTGACTCAGTTTTCCTGAGCACTGCGAACATCAAGCTGAAGTTCAAAGGATCACCTAAGCTACTGCCTAGGTGGATCGGTCCTTTCAAAGTGCTGGAGCAGATTAATCCAGTCGCCTTTCGGCTAGAGCTGCCAAGTAATCTCAAGGTACACAATGTGTTCCATATCTCGTTGCTCAAACCAGTTTCTCCTGGTACCTCCACTGTGGCTTCTCCGCAACCAACCATGATCGATGGTGAAATGGAGTATGAGGTAGAGCAGATTGAGAGCCACGTGGCTGTGCACAGGTTTGTGGGTCATGGCAAGCTACAGTTTCTTGTGAAGTGGCTTGGCTATGGTGTTGAGCACAACACCTGGGAGCCACAAGCCAATTGTGCTAATTGCCCAGAGAAAGTCTCTGAGTACTGGTCTGCTGTGCAGTCCCAGTCTGGCATGCGCTTAGTCGCAGCACCACACAAGAAACAGCGCAAGAACAAGCGCTCAGCACAGGCTGCTGCTTTGCCAGCTGTTAATGCTGCTATACGCAAGCGTCGTCACAAATGATCTCTTAGTGATGTGCTACTGCTTGCTGATTGTCACTTTGCCTCTGGCATGTTCTTGGTGAACTTCTCGTGACATTACTGTCTTTTCAGACATAGCTGCATGCTACCTGTCTAATCTAAGTACATTGTTGTACTTCTGTTGAGTTTGGTCTGTACGCCCGTAACGGCTAGGACTGTATCTCGTCGATGGAGAAAGCACGTGATGTGACCTGCCCTCTAGTGCACTACGCGGACTCCACTCAACTCGGCTTGTAGATTTGAGGGAATTCTCAACATAAATCCCCGATTGTATGCGCGCCTGTAAGGCTGTTGGTTAGTAGCTGGGCTGCGTGCCATAAGCTGCTTGCTGTACTGGCTGTACAGCCAGTAACACATGTGTTATCAGTGCAGTTGTCCAGAGCGTTGCTCATTGCCAACTTGGTCTCTTATCAGCGTATTGACTGAGGACAGTCAAAGTTCCTGATGGGGGAGGCCTGTAACAGGAACTGTTACTATCCATGTAGTGGACGATTAGACATTACTCTTGTGACTCACACGTCCGTGTGAGACACGCGGCAGTCAATGTGACATTGTACTGCCATGTTAGAACTACGCGGGCCTTGCGACGTAGGCGGTCTACAACAGCTTACGCTGGGCCTCAGGCTGATCATTGGTTAACAAACCTCCTTTTGAATACGCTTCCACTACGCGTCTTACCCAGTGCCGCTACACCAAGCCATGCAGAAGTACGACTGCAAGTGTGTTTGGTACCTTGATCAGGGTGCGTGCTACAGCGGCGGCATGGGTGGGAGGTGCACCTCCTGCACCAACAGCTACCACCCAAGGGTGTGTGCAGCCGTGTGAATTTTCTATGGGATGGTGCTGGCCAAGGCCTGCTCTATGGTGATCAAGTATCTTCTCGTGATCCTGATGTGTGATTTCGGTCCATTGCCTGACAGAGTAAGGCGTTGACCAGCGTGTTGGTCCATCAGCAACATGGCATGTTCCTGACTGAAGACCAAATGGACAAAGCTGAGACATATGCTGTTAAAAAAAGCACTTCGTACTGAACTGGCCGTTGTTCCTCTTAACTAACCCAGCATACACCAGTTTGTGGACTGTGCGTGTGTGCGTTAGTTAGTTAGTTAGTTACACAGCCTATAGTGTTGGTATCCTTGTCATACAAATTAGTGGTCATATTTTAGAAGTTGTTGCCTCTAGCCCTTGATGTTGTTAGACGATGCTTAGCAATGTAGATTTGTGTTGCAGAACTGGTTTGCTGCCGCCTTATGCCGCCCTAGTCGCCCTGTCCTTACGTCTGGCTGTGTGATCTTGGCAACATGCTTTGGGTTGGTGTGCTTCCTTTAGCACAAGCTGCTGGCTGAGTGGGGTGTGTCGCTGACACACCGCAGATATAATTTGCATATTTTGGAGAGAACATGTGCTCATTTGATGGCCTCAATCTGCTTCATTGTGCGCTCATCCTTTTCTGTAAGGTTGAAGGAACCGGAAGTTTCTAGAAGGTTCTAGAAGGTTCTGGATGTTTCCAGAAGGTTCCAGATGTTCCAGAAGTTCTAGAAGTCTCCGGAAGGATGTAGATGTTTCCGGAAATAGTATGTTCTAGGATTGTCTAGAAGCTTCCTTGGTCCAGAATGTTCCAATTGTAGGCAGTTGAGGAGGCGTTGTAGGTTTTTGCCAAGGCTATAAATAGAGGGGGCCTCTCCTCACTCAACAAGAAGTATTCACTCAACAAGAAGTATTCACTCAACAAGAAGTATTCACTCAAGAAGTCTTTCCATCAGACCTCTCAAGTCCTCGTAGCCTCGTCTATTGTGTGAAGCCTTCCCTTGGTAACTAACTGAGCCTTCTATACAACTACGGCCTACGTCGAATCGCTATAGAAGACCTTAGTTGCCAAAGGACCCGCGGACAAGGCGTGACAAGTGGTAGCTGAGATTGTCTACGAACACCGTGGAGTCCTGGAGATTCTACAAGCTTCCGGCATATGCCAGGCAAGTACAATCCGGAGAAGCCTGCACCCAAGGTGAAGTTTCTGGAGCCTCCCTCGCACCCAAGCATCGCCAAGTTCCGGACAACCTTTGAGCTCAACGGCGTGGAGTTCGTCACTTCTACTTCTATCCGGAACCTTCCTGCCAAGACCGACTATCATTGCCTTAAGCCTTCCACTAACATCAAGAAGCATCCAGCCAAGAAAATTCCTAAGTCTTCAACCTACTCTCCGCGCATCCGGAAGATTCTCAACAACATCCTCACCAAACCTCAGCCCACGCCCGTGAAGCCCCAGTGCTTCAAGAAGGAGGTGCGCAAGCTAATCCCTTTTAAAGACGTTTGTGCGCGCATTCGGGCAGCCCAGGCGGCAGAGCACCGCGCACACCAGGAGAAGCTCCGGAATCTTCTTCACACGGCAATTGAGGAGCACATCACTGAGGAGCACATCACTAAGGAGGCCAAGGCCAAGGGCGTCTCTGATTGTGAGTCCGCTTGCTAAGCAGCCATGGAGGGATCTGGAGTGTCGCCGGAGATGTTGGCCTTACAGCAGCAGGTGGCTCAGCTTCAGCACGCGCTTCAGCAGATGCTGCAGCAGCAGACCAGTGCTGTGCCTACAAGCAAGCTGAAGCTCCCCAAGCCACCAGAGACCAATGGCAGGCAGCCTACCCCTGTCAATTGGTGCCACAAGATGGAGACGTACCTTGCGGCCGAGGGCGCCAACCTCAGCAGCTCTTCCATTGTGACGGTGGCAGCGGCCTACCTCAAGGACTCAGCCCTCAACTGGTACCGCCAGCATGAGCAGGCTGCGGCGGTGGGCAAGGCTCAGCCCTACGCTTCTTGGGATGAGTTCAAGAAGGCCTTTATCGCCCGTTTCACCCCTGTTGACCCAGAGGTGGACGCGCGGGAGAGGCTTGACCGGCTCACCCAAACGCGTAGCGTGTTCGCCTATGCCCAGGAGTTCAACACCTACATGCTGGAGCTGCCGCACATGGACGAGAACGACCGCATTCATCGCTTCATCCGCGGTCTGAAGCCGGAGGTGCGCATTCACGTCAAGCTGCAGCAGCCAACCACGCTGCATGACGCCGTGGAGCTTGCCATTAAGGCAGACTCGATGGTGTGGGAGCGTGGTCGAAACGGCAACAGCCGCTTCGTCAACATGAGCAGCAACAACCGTGGAGCGGTTGCAAGGGGCGGACCGGCACCCATGGAGCTCGGAGCAATGGAGCCGCAGAAACCCAGGAACCAGCCGCTCAAGTGCTTCTACTGTGGCAAGCCAGGGCACAAGCGGCGGGATTGCAAGAAGCTGCAAGCGTACAAGCAGCGTGATGGGGACACCTCTGCACGGTCAAACTGAAGGGCGCGTGCAGTAGTGTGGGTCGTACTGTGCGCATTGAGCAGGCTCAGCCCCGTGCGCCTGTGAGAGACTCACGCCAGGTAGAAGGCTCACAAAGGCCTAGTGAGCCTGGAGCATCCAGTGCAGCCCAGGGAAAAGCGGGTACCCGTCGTTGTGGACGACTGCGGGACTGTACCTACTGGCTGTTCAACCGCCTGGAGAAGGTCAAGTACGCCGATGCTTACGGGCCATTCTCAGTGGACGCCTGCGCACGTGAGGAGACTGCCCAGGCTGACAAGTTCTACAAGGGCTTCACTGACTTCCGCAAGGCTAATGTCAGCGGCGAGTCAGTATGGCTGAATGTGCCTTTCCGGCATGCTGGCCAATATCTGAGGCACTACCTGGATTGTAAGAAGACCGCACCGGAGACGACATGCGGCGTGTTTATCCTGCCCAAGTGGGACAGGAAGCCGTGGTGGAAGCTGACGCAGGGGATGAGGGTAATTCACGAGTACCCTGCGGGAACGGAGGGCTTGTTCTCTATCCCATCCGGGGACAGGTGGGTGGAGCAAGCTTCTCAATGGCCGGTGATCATCCTGTGGGATCCGCCCGTGAACACAGGAGTGAAGCCAAGGCCATGGGAGGAGGAGTTGCCGGCGAAGCAGGAGCTGGAGACACTCACTGCACCCGAGGCCGAAGACTCGTGCACCGCCATGGAGCTAGGTGGTCTTGAGCCTTCTAGCCATGAGCTCATTCGTCTGAAGGCCAAGTGCCGCGGCGAGGTGCTTGATGTGCTAGTAGACTCAGGTGCGAGTGAGGACTACATCGATCCGAGGGTGGTGATGAAGTTCCGATTGCCTACTCTCAAGCTCCATCGACGTCAAGTGAGGCTCGCCAACGGTTCACTGCAAGATGCGGGGACGGTCGTGCCTGACCTACGTTTCCGTATTGGACAATTCAAGGACCGGAGGCCTTTTACCGTCACTCAGCTGGCACCATACGACATCATCCTTGGCAAGCCTTGGTTGACTGCTCACAACCCTGCCATCGACTGGGTGTCTAACACCATCACCATTGAAAAGAGGGACGTCACATACACCTTGCAGCAACCCTCTAACATCGAGAGGACAACTCCCGGTGTCAGTTTGTTGTCTGCACTTCAACTCAAGCGGGAGTTACGCAAGGGCGCAATTGCTTACCTTGCCATCCTCAAGGAGGTTGAGGAGGACCCAACTATCCGTGCGATAGATGACCTCTCCCTTCCTTCGGGGGATCCCGAGTGGGTTGAACGGATGAAGGGGGTACTTCACAAGTACTCAGCCATCTTTGGCAAACTGCCGAAAGGTGTACCTCCATCCCGAGGTGTGGAACATGAGATTGAGCTGGAGCCTGGTGCCAAGCCCCCTTACCTACGTATTTATCACATGAGCCCTTTGGAGCTGGCGGAGGTCAAGCGACAACTAACGGACCTGATTGACATGGGGTTCATCCAACCTTCCAAGTCGCCGTATGGAGCACCCATTCTTTTTGTTCCTAAGAAGAGTGGTAAGCTTCGTATGTGCATTGACTATCGGGCGCTAAACAAGATAACGGTGATGGATCAGCTTCATGGGGCGACGATGTTCAGCAAGCTTGATCTTCAGAGTGGCTATTGGCAGATCCGCATTGCTGAGCAGGATGTGCCAAAAACCGCGTTCCGGACGCGTTGTGGTCACTTTGAGTGGAAGGTTATGCCTTTTGGGTTGACCAACGCACCCGCAACTTTTCAGCATTTGATGAATAAGATTTTGCAGCCATATCTTGATAAGTTCGTGGTGGTGTACTTGGATGACATCTTGATCTTTTCCAAGACACCTGAGGAGCATTTGGAGCACGTGGCTAAGGTATTCGCGGTTTTGAGGGAGAATCAGCTTTATGTGGGGCTTGACAAATGTGCATTTGTGCTCAGCGAAATCGACTTCTTGGGACATGTCGTCAGTGCCGACGGCATTAAGCCAGATCCCAAGAAGGTGGCAGCGGTTACGGAGTGGCCGACACCTGGCACTGTGCGTGAAGTGCGAGGTTTTCTCGGTTTGACTGGTTACTACCGGCGCTTCATTCAGCACTATGCTCAAAGGCGTACCCGTTGACGGAGCTCACCAAGGAGAGCATCAAGTGGCACTGGCGGGATGATGTAGAAGGTCGGGCCTTCGACGAGCTCAAGAAGGCATTGGTGTCCGCACCTGTACTGGTGACGCCTGATCCGAGCTTGCCTTATGAGGTCTACACCGACGCCTCCAAGTTTGCGCTTGGAGCGGTACTACTTCAAAATCAGGGCAAGGGCTTGCAACCCGTGGCTTATCTGTCACGGAAGCTCTCGCCAACAAAGCGCAACTACCACACTGGAGATCGGGAGATGCTTGCAATCTACTACGCTCTACAGCAGTGGCGTTGCTATCTGGAAGGAGTTCCCTTCAAGGTCAACTCTGATCACCTGAA